>WYDF02115851.1:0-10268 GCA_009867245.2 Adranes taylori
TCAACAAATTCCTAAAGTTTCATGTCGATCGGATGGATAGTGTAGTCAGGCATAAAGGACATACATACAGACATACAGGCATATCGCCTTACAAACATACATTGATTTATATATATATAGATTTTAAACCAAATATTGAAGTTAATGTAAACAAATTAATTAAACTCAAAACACTAATAATCTGTGTGTTTCACTTCTACTTCTATACACGTAAAAATTACATAGTGATATCGATATGCTTCGTACTGTATATGTGGTTCGCATACACAAATACAAAAGGTACTATAGAATTGAAACAAATACAACAAACGAAATAAAAAAACCGCGTTTGTTTAGAAATAAAAAAAAGGGAAACATCGCCTCGCATTCATCATTTATAGTCCAAACCGATCGCAAGCTTGATAAAAAAATGTATTTCAAAATAAAAAATTGAAAGCTGCCATTCAACCCGACCCGCTATGCCATGTATTTCAACAAACGCAAAATGCTAAATCATTTGGGATCCCTGCTTTTTAACGCTTTTTAAAGGTTTAAATGTTGTTTTCTTTTTTCTCAAAAAGCTATTAAAATATAATTTCAAATGATAGGCATCAGAAGTTTAGTAAGAGAAAAACAATTGATAATTTAAAATTTATATACGAGGTACGATCAGTTAAGAATTTTAAATTTCGCGGGTCGTAGAAGTCCCAATTGTGAAATTTTTGTTGTTGGTTTATTGACAGATATTTTTCCAAAAGTATATTAATAACTGCAGCCATATTGGTAATTTAGTTTATTGCTAGCAGTCAATGTTGTGTCTTGGTATTTTTCACTTCTGAACAAATGGAACAAAGAATTTGCATTAAATTTTGTGTTAAGAATAAAAAAAATGCAGCACAGTGCTGGATATATTAAATACTGCTTAAATAGTTATTCTATGAAAACAAATCTATGAAAAGGGTCGCAAATATGTTGAGGATGACGAGCGTCCTCGATGACAAGCGTCCTGGATAATAACATCGAAAAGGTACAAAAAATAGTTACGGACAACAGCCGAATAACTGTCTAACAAGTTGCTAAAGATGTTGTCATTTCAAGTGGCTCATGTTAAGCTATTGCTAAAGATGATGTCATTTCAATTATCTCATGTCAAGCTATAACTTCAGTATTTTGGATTTGAGACCAGTGGCAGAAAAAATTGTTCCTAAATTGTTGAATTTCATTGAAGAGCAGTGTCAAATTGACGCCGCTCAGGAGCTGCTAAGTGAAATCAACGACGATCCGAAATTGTCCAACCAAATCGCAACTCATGGCGATACATTGGTGTATGGATATGACGTCGAAGCTAAGGCCCAATGGTCTCAAAGCTTTTAGAAAGCAAAATTTCGCTATGTTCGTTTGAATTTGAAGGTTCTACTCAGGTTTCTTCGATGTTAATGGCGTACCATAAGTTCTTGGCACATCGTCCAGTCAACAAACGCTTTCTGCGTCTCAAAGCTTTGTGAAAGCAAAAGAGCGGAAAAAATTGGCTATGTTCGTTTGAATTTGAAGGTTGTACTAAGGTTTCATCGATATTAATGGCATAACGTACCATTACTTGGCACCGGGTCGTCCGGTCAACAAATAGTACTACCTACGCCATTTAAGTGGAGAAATTTGAAGAAAACGTGCGAACTTGTAGCAAAACTACTCCTGGTGATTGCACTACGATAATACGATGAGCACACTTCATTGCTTGTTCGTCAATTTTTGGCAAAAATTACACCATTATGATTCCACATTCTCCACATTGAGCATCCCTTGTTCACCCAGCATGGCACCCTGAAATTTATTTTTCTATTCCTGAATATAAAAAGAGCATGCAATGACGACATTTTTCCGATATTCAAAACAAAACCACCTCCATTGTTTATTTCCCTATCTTTCTTTATAGTTCTATATCTTCTAACTGAAGTATTATCTTCTTAATTTAATTTTGTTTCGCTAACTAGCATTGCCGTTACTTTTTGCTCCCATAAAACGGTTGATAATTCTCCCAATTGGATTTTATACCATTCGCATTCCATGAATATATTTTTATTTTGGTGGTATACATAAAGCTACCTGTGTTATTCTTCTGTCTAAATCAGTGTTTTATGTACTTTCGTTATCTTGATTGTTTTTAGCTCTTCGGGCCTAGGAGTTACTATGTGCCAGGAGTTACATGAAACCTTTCTTTCCCTTCTTGCTTTGATATTCCTTTTGTTGTTTCACTAGATCGGGCTTTATGTTGCATATCCAATCGTTTACTCGATGTTTGCCATCACAATTTGTACATTTATAGGAGACCTTTATTTATGGGGATATTTATGGCAATCCCATGAGGGATGATTTCCTGCAAAGTAAACACATTTATATGGTGCATTGCAGCGATATTTCACATGTCCATATCTCTCACACTGGTAACATTCTTCCGTCCTCGTCCGACCGCGCTTTGACTCCGTTGACACTTTATCTACATTAAACATTTTGCTACCTTGAAGCCCTAGTACTCTTTAATTTATTCTTCTGATATATTCTCAGGGACTCTTGTTCTGAAATATTCTCTCGCAGAACTGGTTTTAGTTCCTTTTCATCGTGCAATTGATAGGTATGGAATGCCTCCATCATTGCTTCCAAAAGCTAGCGAGCCTATCTAAAATCTTCAGGTGTTTTCTTGAATAGTCTTATGCCTTTGCTGTAATATTTCGCTGATTTCAGCTTGCTAAGCCCTAAGTATTTTTTGACATTGGCGTATTGTTCCTCGTTATGCATCACTTTAAGTTCTTTACCTTGTACCTCTTGGCTATTTACCTACTGGCAATTTGATTCAGGAAACAGAATCTGTGACATGCCTTTTGAACCATTCTGTTCCATATGTTTATTATTTTTACACGGATTGAATTATTTGCATTCCCATTTCTGTCGAGTCTGTATCCAGTACAACAGGCCTGGTTGATGCTGATGTCGATGCGTCTATCATGGTACGGTCCCTGATTCTGCATCTGAATCTAATAAAGCATACCTGTTTGCAAATTCTACTCCACTATTCATCACCGTACGATGGGCTAGAGGATTTATTCCTCTTTTTTTACCTTTTCCTGTTAGATCTTCAAATTTCTGAATAGGCTTCAATCTTTGGTCACTGTTCGGTTTAAATTTTGTGACCTCTTGTTGGAGTTTGTCAATAGCGCTTTGGCACTCTTTGATTTGATCTAAAATCATTTCGTCATCCCTGTGCCCTATTTTAAACACTGCCGATTTTCACAAAAATTTACACAAGTTCTCCAACGTTTCGCTCACTTATTAGTCTCTGTCTTCTGATTATTAAATTTACTTATTTATAATCCTAAAGTTAAATTATCACTACACTTACATAAGTATTTAACCATTAGTAAAGAATCACGGCGCGAATGCGCGCGACAAATGACTACATGATTTGAACATTTTTGAAAAATGATAAAAAAGACTGTTCCAAAAATTGACGAATAAGTATGGCTAATTCTTTGCATAGATTACATGAAAGATATATCACATAACAGAACCGAAAGCCAAATTATAGACTTGGAAGATCAAAATCTAAAACATTTGTAGAAACCTGAAGCTAGAACTATATCAATCCATGTAACTTCAGTAGAAATTGGAATTAGAAGCGTATAAACAAATGCAATAACTACGTTATTATTCATAACTAGTCATAAAAAATGTTAAATCACTTTGCACTGAATTCTTTGGAATTCAAAAATGCTGTTGCGTCAAACAATTTCAGATCTATCACATGTCATCTTCAGACGTATGGAAATCTAAATTCCAGATTATGGATATTTCAGGAGCATATGAAAAATTATTTACACTTCAGTTTGCGGAGGCTGGGAATTTTGTTACTTGCTCAGGTACTCGTGCCGAGGAAGAATAGTTTCAATTACTTGCTGCAAAGGCTAGATAAGCAAATATTAAAAATAGGCTTCATACCAGAAAATATTATATAATTAGAAGAAAAAATTGTTGGCAAATATATGTTTGACATAATTATAAATATGAGAACAGTGAGAAATAAAACACACTTTAAATAAGAGAAAGTCAAGAGATAATAAAATACAAAGAGACATTGTAAATATGTGATCTAACAATTACGTCCTGGACTCTGGACCATTAGATAGGTAACCACTTATACATTAGACATGGGCATGGGACCATTAGACATTAGGGAAGAAGTAACAACTAAAAGCCAAGAAACCAATAAGAGAAACCATTGGAATCTTTGGCGGCAAACATGACGAAACATATAAAACAAGAATAAATGCAAGAGAAATTTAACATTGGGGAAAACATCAAGATACACATGAAGACACAAACTTACAGAAAACATGCAAAAGAGACACTTCAAAAAATAATATTGGTATGACAAGAAGCAAATGAATGAAGAAAAAGGCATTTATTTTCATAAAATGGATATTAATACCATTTACAATTACCAAATGAAAACAAAATAATAGCATCTAACATTTAAAGATTACAAAAATTATAAATACCATGCAACAATAGATTTATTTTCACCTTAATCATGATAAGGCGAAATAATGACATAGCAAACAATGTTTTATTATACAGGGAGTATAAAAGATATAAAGGCATTTAAATTTAAGTAAATTCGCTATATTTAATAAAAAATTCAAAATGAATTCATTTTGTTACCTCAGCAAAGATATGACCTGTTTTTGCTCGAAAAGGAGTTTATTTAAAAGTAATAATAATTTTCTCATTACTTCAGCCCACTTTACATATCCTTTAATTCTCGGCTATTATTCTCTGTTTATCCGCCCACTTTATTCCCTCACATTCTTGCCACCCAATGCTGCCGTTTCTCCTCTTTTTTTTCCACATATTCTAGATATTCTCACTCTCCTTCATCATATACCCACTTTCCCTATTTATACTTCCACAACTGAATCTTGCAATATTTTGTTTTTCCTTCATTCTTTTCGTTAACAAGAGATTCTCGGCAATTCTTCCCTCCATTTCTATATATCCATATTTATATTTACTCCCCCTTATTTTCGGTTCCCGTTTCCTGTCTCTTTACATTTTCCGTTATGTGTGCTATTAGCCTCAATTCCTTTCTTATATCTTTGGTCCTTCTATACTACTAACCCATTGACCATCCAATTCCTTCATAGGCTATTTTTCTATCCATATTCCATTACTTTCTGTTTTCTGCTCCTTCTCTATCTTCCACCTTCTCTATCAGAGAGAGGAGGAGTGAGAGGAGAAGGATGATATGGAAGTAAAATTAAGTACTGTGTCCCTAATAAGTAGAAGAGAGATACAATACTTACACGTTGAGACCAACGTTTATCATAGGACAATAAATATTTATGCCAATCTAATAAATCATTCGAATCGGAGGTAAATTGTGTTTTATCCGTTTTAACAGTCATGTAGACTGTTAAATCTTAACCACTACTTGTGGTTAAGATTTATAAATCTTAACCACTACTTGATTTATTATTTAGCAAAGTTCGTAAATACACAATAATCGTTGCTGCATGTAAAATAAAGTCACTTGCTGTTAATAGAGTAATCGAAAGCAAATACTGTTTTATTATAATTACATTTTATCAATTCTTAAACCATACTTACTTTGACAAGATTAAATCTTGGTTTTAATCAAGCAAGCTTCCATAAGTCTTTGTCGACTTTATGAATGTATGAATTTATTAAACCCACTGCAATTTGTTTATTAATTTAAACTCTGCTCCTAAATAAATCATTAATCTTTGTTCTACTATTCCTCGTTAGGTGAAGTTCTAATGGGAATTGCTCATCTCGTTGAAGCTAACTCAATTCCATGTCACAATTTTCAACATGGCACTATTTCACCATTTTCCTAAATCCTCCAACCTAGCACTTATAATTGTTTAGGTCCTGCAATCATATTTGGAATAGACTTCTCCGCCGCTCGAACTTTTTCGTCATTCCCATCTGCACCTTCTCTATCTTTTACAGCCTACACTTCCGGTCCTTATAGTTTCTTTGGTTTACTTGTTTCGGGATTTTACTTCTTCTGGCTTCTTGTTTTTACTTATTTCTTCTTGTTTTAACAAAGCATGTAGGTGTTTCGTGCAGCACGTCCTTTTCTAATAATTCTTTTCGCAGTCTACTATTGATTATCTTGGCGAAACTCTATACGACCCATTGAAGATACTCACTCTCCTACATCTCTTTATATCTGTCTTATCCCTTCATTTGTACACATGGACTATTTCCTCTTGTTTATATATTTTTTTGGAATATCCCCTCTTCCCTATCCATATGTCATTCAATCCTTTAGGTAATGCCTTTATCCCTTTCTCTTTCGAACGTTTAGACAATTCTATAGGCATTCCATTTGATTCACTCGCTCTTCCTAACTTTATTCCGTTCATTACTTCTTATACGTATTCTTCCCTATTTTTTTTTTCATATGTTTTCTCGTCCTGTCATCGATATTCCACATCGCATTTTTATGTCCTTCATCCCCCTTACCAGCCATTTCTCCTCTTCATTTCTATTTTGATCTCTCATTTTTCCTTTACTTCCTTTCCTTTTCATATTCTCACCTCATCTCGTTTCTTTACCTTTATCAACCACAACTTGGAACGCTAATTATTGTCCCCAAAACTCACTCCGTATTACTTTCAACACTTCTTTCATTATTTTCCATCCGCTCCCCTCTCTCTTGTCCCAAACCTATCCCCCAATTCTCTCCCTGCACTCTTTCCTCATGCATCCACTCCATCTCTCCACACTCTCTCATCCAATGCAACCATGTTTCATCACCCATACCACAACCTCCACAGTTCCTCTCTTGTTCATTCGAGTACCTATTACCCCACTCTTCACTGCCACACCTAAACCTCGCAACCATTCTTTTTCCTTTGATGCTTAATCCAGATCCTAAATATCTTGCCACCCCATCTTCCACCCTTGTCCAATCCTATTTACTATTAAACCTACTACCCTTCATTCTTTCATACCTCTCTTATTTCTCTACATGTAACATCCTCTCAACTACCTCACTCACCACTTCTTTGCCATCTATTATCATTTCGCCCCATCTATTCATTGACCACCAAATTCTTTGATTCGTCTTCCTTCTACTTTCTAACCAAGTATTCCTACATCTACCCAAACCCTTTTCTCTCAATCCGAATATGTAAATTTCCTTAACCAACCAGCATTCTTCGTCCATCCATACTTTGCTCTCAAATTTCATCATCTTGGTCACCCCTGTTGCCCAACATTCATTTGTTGCGCAGTTTTCTGTCACACTATTTCATACGGTATTGTCCTTCCACCACCAGAATCCTATTAATACATCCAGCTTGCACCTTTTCTATCATTTCTGTTTTTCACACCACCAATAATTCAGCCCCATACATTAATACACTCCTCACACATACTTCCATTACCATTATTCTGATCTTTACAGATTCACCAAATCTCCTTTCCCATACATTCCTCATTGTTTCCATCACTCCCCTTGCTTTTAAACTTTAATCCTAATATGTGCCATACATGATCCACTTTGCGTCAGCATATAACCAAGGTACTGGTAGTTCTTGGCTGCCTGTATTTTTCCTTCCTAGATCAAACACTTAACTCCTACATTCTCTCAAGTCTTCTTTACATACCATTACCTTCGTCTTCTCTACGTTCAATTCCAGTCCCCTTTTCTCCATGTACCTCTTCATTCTCCCTAGCATCTCATTCATATCTTCGGTATTACTCGTCATACATACGATGTCATCCGCATACGTCATCGACCATACTTACACCTACCAAAGTGCATTCCCCCACTTGTCCCCTGCTCAACACATCTTCTAAATCCGAAATATATAAGTTGAAAGGACAAGAGCTGAGAAAACACCCTTGCCTCACTCTCCCTTTACCGCAAACCAGTCGACACCTAAGCATTCACTCTCGCCCTAACTTCCGTTCTCTCATTCACACTTCTCAACATTCTTACCATTTCCTTCGAAATTCACACGTTCTCCAATCTCTCCGATAAATACTGCCAAATAATCTTGCCCAAGGGAAATTTTTGGATGCACAAGCAACAAATATAATTTCTTTCTCTTCGCTGTTTGTTGACTAACCACATAGTTAAAATAACAATGTTGTCTGTGATCCTCCGACCGTTAACAATCATTCTCTGTTTGTGATAATATGCCTTATACCGTTACCTCTTCTACCGACTTTCTAGTCAAAATCCTTGCACATATTCAATATGAACCGTCCATAATCTTAATACCCCTAAAACGATTCACACATTTCCTTTCTCTTCTCTTGTAAACCGGCACAATTCTTCTTTTTTCCATTCCTCAAACACACTCTCCATACCCATCAACATTCTACTCATTGCCCTCATCACCACACTAGGACAGAAATTCGGTCAGACCCAGCAGCCGCCCTTTTCGTCATCTTCTTAATCTCAACTTGCATCTCCCCCATTCTAATTTCAACCATGTTACTATCATCCAGTCCTCCGACGTCCAATCGTCCTTTCTTTCTTGTGTTTTCTTATTCAATCCTCCTAGCAACTCATATCTACATTACGCCACCCAATCACTCAATCTTAATCCACATTCCACCCTCTTATCTGCCATTATCTAACTTTGTCTCAAATAATTCCACACTTCCATTTGATTATGTAACTTTCCTATCACTTTTTTTATTGATAGGAAAATTTTTTTATTTCCCTCCAATTAACGTCTTTGAGTATCAACACCAATTCTTTTCTTACTACCCCACTCCATAAATACACTGTATCTTCATTCACTCTCTCTTTAAATATTTATCCCCTTCTGCAATCCCAGTTGACCCCATCCTCCACACAATATCCAATGGAAAGTGATCAGGCTATCCTTTCTCCTATTTTTATACTATCTAACAAATCACACCTTACCGCGTCCATTACCATATAATCCACTAAAGAAACTCGCTAGGTTTGGTTGCTCCCCACATGCCCTCTGAATGTCAAGTTTTCCTCTCATTCTCCGTCATTCTAATAATAACCCATTTTCATCGACCCACTCTATAAACTTCTTACACTCAACATTACCCACTATATCCTTAGACCTTCGCTCCACATACACATGATCCTCACCAATGAACCTACTTCCGTTTTTCCCTTTTCTCGCTTCCAGTCCCGAACGATTGCGATAACATTCCATTCATCCCCTTTCATTCTTATCATATCACTCATTTGTCCCTAGAAATCACTCTACTCTTTGTTCACATACACCGTCAAGAATAACGGTGTATGTGAATTCCAATTAATCGTCCATAGGCCTCCTCCCATGCACAACCTTCCATCCCCCATTCATTTATTCCTCCGTCTTTTATTCTTTAATTCTAACCCCCGTCACAATCCCTCCGCTAGTCCTCCCCATCATACTCTTTCTTCAGTCTCACTGAAATTGCCAAACAAGGCAACAGTCTCTCTACCTCTCCCATCTACTCTTCCACCTATGTCTCCAGTAGCCTCACTACATCAAATAAACCAGCTCTATATTTAGATGTATGTCAGATTAAATCTGTTTAGAGAATTGTTTGAAGAGCCCAGAATTTATATTTTGTGATTATCATCTGAAAAACGTAAGTCAAATAAACACAATATAATACTAAAACAATAGAAAACTAATTCGCTCAAACCACACAAAACTACACAACAAGCAATAGATAATATACGAACATAAACTCTAACCTAAAAATTACAATAATTTTTATTTTTTATTTAAAATAAGATCTCTTGTTTTAAATTTATTGTAGTACCTGAAGATGATATAACAGCGAAACCGATCGTAGAATAAAAAATTTAAATGAGGAAGTACAATTTTTTTATTTAGAGTTACTAAAAGAAACTTATTTTGGATCAAGAAATTTTAACATCTTAATTAATTAACTAATAAAATAATATTTAGTAGTTCGATGTGGAAACTAATACTGCCCAGTATTCATTAACAATTAATTAGTTCTTTCGTGTTTGAGTCTTACGATGGTAGAAACGACAAAACTTGCAAGTAAAATAATGTTATATAAAATTGGGGAATTTATTTGCCGAAACTTAAACACTATGTTGGTTACTCTAATTCAGTGATTCCCAAACTTATTTGACCTATCGCCCCCTTTCCAGAAAAAATATTACCCAGCGGCCCCTGGATTTTTTTTTATTTTAATAGCAATTAATAAGGGATATAAATATTATTGTATCTGTGAGAAGAGGAATT
>WYDF02115862.1:0-10268 GCA_009867245.2 Adranes taylori
GTGATAAAAATACATCTAATTTTAAAATGAGTATCTATATAGCAGTGGCGTGCGGTTTGTTTTCACTTAGGGGAAGCAATAAGGCAAAAACAGAAATAAATAGTTCAGTGAACATATGTAGTTTTATATTTGTACCAAAACATAGTATCTTATCTATCTATCTATCTAGTAGAGAAGATACGATAATATAATCGTATCTTTTCTACTACGCGTTTGTGAAGCCAATCAGCATCACGTAACATGTTTGGTGTGGTGACTATAGTCATATAGTCTTAAGTAGCTTATGTGCAAGAAAGACGAGACGAGCATGCACGCAAGAGAGAGAGAGAGCAGCATGCACGAGAGACACGCAACAGCATGCAAGAGAGAGACGAGCGTGCAAGACGGACTCATACGCTTATATACGTGTGTGCGACGGAGAGCGTTGGACACTACATATGGAATTGAATCCAGGCGCTGTATAACCTAAAATGGGTTGCGTCTAATTATATAAATTTATGTATAAATATAATACATAAAATAATTTTATTTGTAATAAAATAATTATTTCTTTTCTATAAATCGTATCATAGGCTTCCATGGACCGAACGCCACTGCTATATAGACTTGTAAGGACGCATAACGCAGAGTTGTAACCGTTCCATAAATTAAATTTTGACCCGCCACTGATAACACATTTTAATAACTACTAAGAATCAGTGGCTATTATTACATGTAATAATAATCATTATTACATGGTAATTACATAAAATGGAAAATATTTTTTCTTATAAGTTTTGTCATCTCCTACTATTCAGTTACTACGCGTGTTGATATGTATATTTACGGTTATCATGATGACCAAAGGGGAACTTTATGATATTAGAGCCTATATCTGTAAAAGTATTAAATTTGGACCCCTCAAATGTGTTATTATTTTAAAGAGAATCAAACGGGCTATCAAAATGTATAGTATGTTATTAAAAACATGTTTTATTGCGCAAAACCGGCTCAGGATATTCAATTATTCACATTGCAAAAATTGAGGTCTTTAGTGTTATAGTTCTCCACGCCTCATTTTTTTCACTGGTGTGAAGTTAGCAATAAAATCTAAAAACTTTATCACCTGTTTTATGTTGTGGATTTATTATGAAATAATAAACACCAATTAAGATGATTTGAGATTTATTTAATTATCACAGATCACAACTTATCATGTTACCTAGTGCTGTCACAATACTTGTCTTGTCTTTTCCCGCCTACAGCGACCTCTCTTGTATAACTATGACACATCATCTGACGGACTAAATACAGCTTATCGAATTTTCTTAAATAATTTATATTTTTCTTAAACTTATCTATAAACAATACGTGTATAAAATCTATGTAGATATATAGAGTTTAAAGGGCAGTGGAGTTCGATCAGGGGGTAATAATATCTATTAAAATTATGTTAATGCCATATATTGGTAATCATTTTTTTTAACAGATAAACGAATTTGTGCCACATTAAAGTTAGCATATAAATAATGAATATACAATGATCTTGCAGTTACACATAATGATTTCAGTTACAAAATAATTAAAATCTCAAATTAACCATTTTTTTATTAATGAAAATAAGTTTTTGCCACTTTTATTTTAGAATATATACAATCTATAGAATATGTCCATTTAAAAACTCCATATCATTTAATGGGTCCGTGGCGTCCGAGTGGGTAGCAATAGGACTCATTAAAACGGGGTTAATATCTTTATATTCAGAACCAAATTTAATATTTTTAGCATTTAAACGAATTTTTGCCATATTAAATTTAGTACATAAATAATGGATATACAATGGCCTTTCAATTACACGTATTGATTTACTTGTCAGTGCCGCCCAACAGTGTTGCAATCTACTTAAAGCGATATGTAACGCAAAATAATTAAAATCTCACAACAATTTTTTTATTATTAAAAATAGGTTTGTGCCACTTTTATGGCACAAACTTATGTTAGTGTTTATGGATGCTCTTCTGAAAAATTTTGGTAATAAAATGCAATGTTGGCAAATTATTGCCGAAGGGCATTTTTTGAGAGCTAACATTATTAGGAATATTTTATTTTTCGATAATGTTTTAATATTTTGACGAAGACCCTATATACTTTTTGGCTATTGGCTAGAACAGAAAATTACTGTTATTTCACGTCTGTATTCGTTTATAAACATTTCGAAACATATTTTAAAAATAAGATATTCTTAATAATTAAAGCTATTCAAGAAACGTATTTAGGCAATAACTTGGCTACATTGCAATTTACAATAAATGAACAAATGTGGGCAGCCTAACTGCTTTAATTGAATAGTTATACGACTTTACTGACATCTGTAGCTGTTTGTAGATAATGATAATTGATTGAAGTAAACTTATGAATAAATTAATTGCACTTACCATTAGTTGAAATGAACTTATTGAAATTATTTAAGTAAAACAAATTTTTCTTTTTTACAAGTTTATTAAGCTCATGGGGAAAAGTGGCTGTGACGAAGTTAGAATATACAAAAACTACGTTTACTACAATACTCAAATATAATTTAAAAACTAAACAATTAGAAAGAAAAATTAACAATGAATATCACGTAGACATTAAAAATAAAAATAGTTTAAAGTTTAGAAGATAATTCATAAACAAATTGGGGCATGATGAATTTCTATTTGTAATGAGTTCATTGAATACGTATGCTTTTGATCTTGAAATAATTGCAATATCAACACATCGTGAATAGTAAAATATAATACGTTTTGAATATTATTGTTATTGAAGTTTGATATCAACGGTCACATCAATAAAAGTAATAGCCAAGCTAATTGCCTAGATATCTGTTACAATTTTTCTTTTAATTAACGAAATATATAGAAACATTTAAATTAGCTAAATATTATTTTAAATCAATATGATTAATAAAAAATGAATGAAATAATTTCTTTTCCATTTTTTTTTCTTCTATCGTGGGATGCTGCTAACCCTGTTCAAGCTTTATTGTACAATAATCTCTATACAAACTAACGACCTACGTAAAAATATACAAGACGATCCATTCAAAAATACATAACTTTGATAGAACAAGTTTCCACATATTTAACTTTGATAGAACAAGCTCATAAATAAATGTCCCCTTCTCTCAGATATTCCGCAATGCATTAAACCACAGAGAGTCAGTCCGTCAGCAGCAGTGATCACGCGAGTATCTACATACGACAAAAACAAGCAGCACGCACCCGAGTCGGTTGAATAAACGCATAACAAAACATCGTCGTAATCATTGTAGCTACGTTATATTATTTTTTTTATTTACTGTAATTATGTTTCATATTTCAACAATATAGTTTTAAAATACATTCGGCCTTTTCGTTTAAATATAAGGAAACAGGCAAGTACAACAAATATCAAATATTATGTAGTGGTCCTTCAAATCGGATATGCTTGTCTACATGTACATATGCTAAATATACATGCCTATAATAATCTAAAATTAGATTCTATTTTCATCGATAGAAAGGCCATAATCTTTGAAGGTAAGCATATAGGAACACTTTGTACAGTTATATATTTGATTTGGGTTAGTAGCGTATTTAGGACTTTTGAAACCATTTCCATTGTTTAATATATGCGAATTAGATACTTTTTTTGAACAAATGTTATCTTTTGCTCCATTATCTTTTGCATTTAATAAAATGCAAAAGATCTTGTACTGCATTATCTTGTACTGCGTGTACTCCATTCTCTTTTGCGAAAGTAGCATAGATCCTCTCTCTCTCTCTCTCTCTCCTATGAGGATATCCACTACTTTATGTAAGAGAATCTTTAGGAGATAAAATATATTGACTTTTCATTTATGTACAATTATTTGTAATCAGCTTCATCACTGCTCTACTTGTTCGTAAAATCAATCAGAACGCTGTGCAGTAAAGTGTACCCCTTACAGCCGGGTGGCCCTTCACCATCTCTAGGACCACCCTCTGCTGGCAATGGAAACGGATCGATGATGACGATGCAACCGTGTCCTCCGTCGCTTACCGGAGGACTTTTAACGTCGCATATGACGAATGGTGGTTCTTCCGCAATGCCGCCTGCTTGTTCGCCGGGGGCTATACCTGGACCACGATCCGTATGGGGAGCTCCATTACCACCAGGTAAAAAGAACATATATTTTAAATTGTTCGTTCGGTTTAGAGGAGTGACACTTAATGTTCAAGCTCAAAAACTGGTGTTTGTACAGAAGCGTATGTGGCGGCTGCTGTTGCTTCACTGAAATGTGTGAAAGACTGTAGCACGGAATAATTAATGAGTGAGTACCTACATAGAGACCCGTAGAACAGAACAAAAGCTGTATAGCGGCTCACGTATAAAGACCTCGTATTGGCATAGAATATTTCAGTTCATTTCATGAACTCGAAGCTCCAGCAGCAGCAGCCAGCAGTTGACGACCAGCCAATCCGAGATGTAAGCAGCTGCGACAGCCGGCTACGCGCAAACATATTTCGCGATGATGAGAAGGGAGAATATTGTTTAATTTAGCAAAAATAATACTGCTTATTTCCAATTGTGTCACGAAAATGATGCACTAATTTGTTTAGTTTTGAATTTTTGGGAGGGGCGGAGGATCGACATGTGTACGCCCTTGCTTGTGCGGCTTGGAGTAAAAAACATAACGGTCTTTGATTGAAGCTGGATTGAAGAACCTGATTACAGAAACCCGTAGAACCCCATAGCGTTGCTGGGCCCATCGAGCTGGTATTGTTTTATTTGTTTTATCTAAAAGAAGCGGCCGTAGTATCGACATGTAAAACATATACACAGCGTTACAAATATGTTGTTGAAAAAACTGTTCAACTCAATGTACCAATTAATTGTAAATATCCGATTCTATAGAGTATAGACCGTACAACCCACTTGCGTCATTTTACGATATAAACCAATGGTTGCAAAGTTTTGTCAAGGCGTGCGAATTTCATAGTTCACAGATGTTTCGTGAGCAAAAGAAGCATGAAAATATGTCAAACTATTACAGAATTGTTCTTTTCAAAGCAGGATCGTATTTTTTTTTTCTTTTAACTACTATATTGCTTTTTATATCTTGTTCTGTTTGTTTGTTACATAAAATATTCATTGCATGGGATTATACAGGGCTGGGTTAGGATTTGTTGATCTTATATTATAATAAAGAACTTAATTTCATATATGGTAACACAAAAAGGCAATAACAAGTTTAGTTTATTATTCTCTAACATTTATAGCTTCAAATCTATGCTTCTTTTCGCGCGTTTAATTTACTGACAATAATTTGTGAAGCTAATTACAATGCAAATATTGCTAGGATATCCCATACTATTTCCACTAGCAAACTAACAAGTAAAGTTGCGAAATAAAGTTAATTCAATATTTGATATTAACGGTTCTTCTGGTTGGATTTCGTGGCTTTTTTGGCTTCTTAGGTACGTTGATGGAATTAAATGATTGAATGCTGAACGTTTAATGATGATGTACGTTAATCCAACCAGTTGACATGATGAAGATCTAATGGTGAACTACACGTGCCTCTGTGGTTGTATGGCTGTTGTCTCGGTACGCTAGGTGGTTGGTTGACCTCGTCCTCTGATGCTAACTTCATGGATTTCCGATTAACGAAGTAGTTTATCAAGGAAGGGTTATGAAGTATTGATATGAGTGAGTGAAATAAGAAGTGAGTGATGAGAGTCGAAATATTCGACAGAAAATTAGATGACGTTGCTTATGACCTGATTCGAAATATTCAGCACAAAATTTGATGATGTGGCTTATATATATATATATATATATATATATATATATATATATATCTGATTCGATGATTGTAGATTTTTTTGTTATTGACTGTAGTTGAATTTAATTTAATTTAAATAAAATAAAATAAGCGATTTTTGTGTTGGTGATTGCCATTGCGTCAAACGTATTCAGAAATGCGAATTCAACTTACTCTGAGAATAAGTCGGCCACCTAATGAAGAATTACTTCTGAATGAGTTGTGCAAAGGTCCTCAGTCAAGAACTATCCGATTAATACCCAAAATACGTCTGAGGAATGCTAGCTTGAGTGGCTCCTGTTATGCGAATTATCTTGGAAGGAGCTGCTTCTGAAGGGTCGGCTGGCCAGTGGCATTCGATGGTGCCGGTCACAAAATAGGCGTGGCGTGAATGGAGTTTCTGCAAAACTTTAGGAAGGATGTACTTCCGACCAATAGAATAATTTTTCCTGATCTATTGAGATATTTAAGGATCAAGTCACATTACTTTCGTGAAGGCTGCCTAAGAAAATGTAAGGGGTGCTAATTTCCAAATAGTGGAGGTTGAATAAGTGTTGGTAATAGTAGCTTGATGAAATCAAAATCTTAGAAGTATTGCATTGAAAACGCCTTCTGTTAAAATGTGTGGAATTATCATCAAATCGAATTCGATGAAAGCACCAAAAGTGTGCAAAGCTTAACGACTTATTCAAAACAACTGGTGGAAATAGTCGTTACAACGTTGTTTCCAGTAAAAAAATGATAGAAAATCTCCTTCGCAAAAGGAATACGTTAAGTATTAAAGCTTAAAAAAATGTCGTTACGAATATTGAAATGCGAAATATCCTATACGTATGAAAATGCACTTATAAATGTATAAGTAAAAGGCCATTCGCTGTATCTTGCATAGCCAGCGTATGAGATCAATGCTTTGTGCAGCATCTTTCCGCCCGCGTCGGTGAAACCTTGGTGGTCGCTTTCTACGCATTTGTATCAATGTATGTAATAATATTTCCGTTGGTGTGCTAGTGTGAGTGTAGCGGGCGGTGTGGGTGTTCTTCGTAATATGAGTGAAGGAGATGGATTGAAGGAAATTTAGATCAACTTGACGCTTGTAGGACAAATTAGAAGAATTTACGACAATTTACTGCAATTTAGTACAAATTTAGGCAGCTTCCGTTCCGGACAAGAATAAATTGCAAGAAGTTGAAGCAAAATTTTAATGTAAAAAATCTGCTCTTGTAGGATAATATGTAGGAAAGCTTTCACTTTAAATCATTCTTCGAAACAAATATCTTCTAGAATAAATTCAATTTTAATCTTTTATTTTTAAAATGAACTTAATAGATCTATAATTTATAATAAATCTTCACAAATCATTATGTTTCATTTTCAGTCAATTTTTAACATAATTTTGATTAATCCTTAATAAAACTTTAATTTCAATATATCTGTCTGTAAAAAATCTTTATGTTTAATCTCTAATTATTTTTTTAAATAAATCTTTACTAAAACTTCAAATAAATCTTTAACTTTATAACATATTTTTAATAAATCTGTAATATATCGTTAATATCTTTAATATACTCTTTATATTTAATCTTTAAGAATTATACAAATTTATTAAAAATTAAAATTTTTAATAAATTTGTTAAATTTTTATGCTTAACTTTGATAAAAGTTTTAACTCAAGTCTGTAATCAAATCTCTTGTTTCTAATAAATGTATAATAATTGTTTATGTTTAAACTTTAAATAATCTATAGTAAATCTTTATGACACTCCAATATTTTTAATAAATTTTTATATTCAATCTTTAATAACTTTTTTAAGTAAATCTTTAATAAAGCTCTAATGTTTTATAAATTTTTATATTAACTTTTACTGACTAACTTTTTATAAGTCTTTACCATTTTTTATAAATCTTTAATATAATTCTTTAATAAAACATTAAGCTTTTATATATTAGTAATAAATCTTTATGTTTAATCTTTACAATAAATGTTTAATTAATCTTTATATTTATAGATTATATTTAGTTTTAATAATTCTTTAGTTAAAACTATATAGTTCTAACTAAAGGAGTAAGTACATTTGTATCATCAGCTCGCTTTAATATAATCAACGTCTTAGGAAAACATTATCTCGCTTCATTTATCCTTTTTCTATGGCTAGGTCCACACTGCGGTTTAAACACCGATGAAGCCGATGATTTTTTTCAACAACAACGAAGGCCTCGATTCAATGCTACACAAAATAATGATACTGTGATAAATGGTAGAGGTGGTGGTGGCGCTACGAACGAAACGACGTCGCTAGGCATTGAGAATGGAACGACTCAAGTAATTCTCGATTCGAACCTGGTAGCCGAAAGTTGTGTTGAACGCAACGATCTTATAGGAAATGGAGAACTGGCAGTTGATCAGAATATGCGAACTATTTTCGATATTGTTAAGACAAGGTAGGGAGGCAAAAAAATCAAATTCTAATTATTAATTGCGGATTAGAAAACCAAACCGAAATTGTGATTTTATCCTAAAAATCCTAAATGTTAAATATCCTTAAAAATTCTCAAGAATTATTTTAGATCAAAAAAATCCTAAAAAGGTTTACTATCCGGAAAATCCAATAAAACATAAAGATTTAAAAAAAATCTGAATATTTGCTTTGAATTACTAAATCCTACAAATCTACTCTCATTTATAAAGTTTAGAATAAAGAATTGTTTTTAATAAGTTAATTTAATGGACAACATAATACAGCAAATATTACAAACCAAACTTTCAGAACACAATCAAACATAGTTAAATAAAGTAAGACGGGTTACTTAAATGTAAATCAATTTATTTAAATATAAATAAATTTATATATATTTGAATATAAATATAAATATAAATAAATTTAATTTTCTAATCTTTAATGAATCTTGACCTTTTAATAAATCGTTATGTTTAATCTTTAACAAATCTTTAATTTACTTTTAATTTTTAAGCTATAAAATAGTTGTTAATACAACTTTACAACTTCTTAATACAACTTTAAGAAATCTTCAATTTTTTATTACTATCTTAGTTTAACTTTTGATGTTTAATTTTTTATCTTTAATAAATCATTATGTTCAATGTTTAATAAATCTTTAATAAAAACTTTTTTTATTATATATTAATATTTTATTTACTTATAAAATTATTAAATTAAATTGAACTTTTTTGAAACTATTTTTGAAACGAAAATAGTTGTTTCAAAATAGTGCATTTTAATTTGATAATGTTATAAGTAAATAAAATATTAATATATAATAAAAAAAGTTTGGTATAATGAACTTGTACAACATAAATGCCAAAACGATTAAATTTGTTAGTATAGCTTTGTTTCTCCTCCTACCTCTCCTTTAACCTACTAGAGAGTATACTTTACGTTTTAATAAATAAATTTATAAGTTTTAATAAATTTTTATTTTAAACTTTGACTTTTTAAAATTTTATTTAAAAAGTCATTTAAAATCTATCTTTAATCTATCTATAAATCAAATGATTAATTTTTAATAACTTTAAAATATATCTTTAAATGTCAATAAATTTCTATTAATCTTTATGCTCTATGTTTAAATGATTTAAAAATACATTTTTAATGAATCTCTCATTTCTAATAAACTATTGTCTTTAATAACTAATAAATCTTTAAAATTAATTTTTAAGAAATTTTAAATAAATTTAATGTCCAATCTTTAATAAATATTTAATTTGAAATTTTAATAAAACTTAAAATTTTTAAATTATTATGTTTAATCTTTAACCTTTAAAATAACTTTACTAATTTTTTTATTTTAATGAAATATAAATGTTAAACTTTAATAATTCTTTAATTTACATTTTTAATAAATCTCTGTTTATTGTGTAATAAATCTTTCTAAGAAATTGTTATATATAATCTTTAATACATTATTAAAATAATTCTATCATTTTTCATAAATCTCTAATAAATGTTTATGTTAAGATTTAATAACTGCTTAAAGAGAATCTCACGTGTTAATTTTTATTTTTTAAATAAATCTAATAAATTTTTAATAGATCATGCCGTTTAGTTTTTAACAAATCTTTAACCTAGTTCTTTAATGTAACGGGTTATTTAAATGTAAATAAATTTATTTAAGTATAAATATAGCTGTTTTAAAATAAATCTAAAAAAATGTATTATATTTTTAGAAACGTGGATTATCTTTAATATATTTTAAAATAAATATTTAATAAATCTTAAATTTTTAATGAATCTTTATTTTTAATTTTCAATAAATCTTTAAAATAAGCATTTAAATTTTAATATATAGTTTGGTCTAATCTTTAATGAATCTTGACCTCTTACTAAATTGTTATGTTTATTCTTTGGCAAAACTTTAATTTACTTTTCATTTTTAATCTATAAAACAGTTGTAAATACAACTTTACTAAACCTTCTATTTTTTATAAATATTTATGTTTAACCAA
>WYDF02115873.1:0-10267 GCA_009867245.2 Adranes taylori
TGTTTGATTATCTCTGCTCAGACGAATTTCATGACCCAGGTATTTATAGGACGTGGTTTGTTCAATGTCTACTCCAGTAACAGAGGTATTAAGTTAATTACATGTAAAATACGGTATCGAGTTAGCCTCTAATTGTTTGATGTTTTAAGAAGAGCTCTGAAACCATAATAGGATTTATATATTAAAAGGTTCTAACAAATAAAAGTTTTAAAATAAGAAATGCTATGTAGACTCGCGATGATATTGAGAAGTTTTCCGAATAACTATTTAAAAGAAAACCATTACTTATTTCTCATTATTTTGCCTCTTGCCTAAAGATGTTGTACCAAAAAGAAATGCTGTATGCAACTTTGAGCCTCAGTTAAATGTTTGTATGTGAATGAACAGCTCAAACTTTTACTATGAAACTTCTTTGGATGTTCAAGTAGACCCAATGCTCAAACAACATATCTTTAAAGTCGTTTAACTTTCCCTACGCAAAATAATATTTAGTCAAAATTTCTTGGCGTTCAAGTTGAGAATTCCACCCCTAAGATATTCCAAGCCGACTTTCGCTGCTTTAGTACGTTAGCTATCTATATAAATCCCGCAAGAATATTATACAGAGCGTTCAACTGTACAAAGTGCATATATCCGGAGGCCAAAAAAGCAATTATAAAGCACAGACGGCGCAACTATATAACCTAAAATGTTCCTACAGTACGTTCTTACATCTAGACATTCAATTTCGTGGGACTATATGGGCAAGATGGAATGAGTAATTAGGGTTTCCAAACTTATATTGGTATTTGCTTAGTTACTCCTTTTTAAAATGATATAAAATGAAAAATTTAAACTAAATATTTGGTGATGAGTAGATAATGTTAATTTTTATTCCGAAGTATTTCTATAACATATTATTATTTGAAATAATATGTACGTAATACCAACAAAGAATAATTTATTATTACAAGCGTCTTAAAAAAGCGGCTTGTTCAATATTTATGGAACCACCCATTATAAGGGATCATCAGCAGGTTCCTTATTAGGAGCAACACTGTCGCAATATTTTGAAAAACACGACTCTGCTCACTAAGCCACTACACGGTGTTTGTAGAAATAAAAATTCGTGATATTTATGAATTATTAATTTATGAATTCAGCCAGGATTACACTTGAAAAGAATCGTCCTTTTAAAATACTGCAACAGTGATGCTCCTAATAAGGAAGGTGCTTATGATCTCTTATAATGGTGGGTGAAATGGTTCCATGTATCTTAAACTAGCTTTTTTTAAGATATTTGTTCTAATTATAAATTGCTCCTTGTTGGTATAACGTACCTATTGTTTTAAACATTTGGTGCTTAAAATCTATTTTGAATTAGCTATATACTTGTAATCGTAATCGTTATTTTTTATAGACTGACTGGTACCACTATTAACAAATACTGTTTATCTTTTATTGATGGTGCTCTTATATATTGTGCTGATCGAGAAGTAATTTTGTTAAAGATTCCGATAAACCAGATTTGGTTGCTTAATCTGTAGTAATAATTAATGCCCAAATTTACAAAATTATATTCAACGCGAGCACAAAAATTTCGGAGGAGGATCACTTCCACTGATCCGTTCCTTAATGCCTTGATCACAATGTAGATTTGGAAACCCGAATAATCGTAAGCAAAGAGCGTATTTGCTTGTATTCCTTCCTCGTTTTATACTAATACACATAGCCCTATCTGAAGCGGAGGTGCTTCTAGGCGAAAGGATCAAAAGATGTTGCCGCCGTTCGCATCGTCATCAATGTGGCGCTGAAACGCGAATAACACAAAGGGAGGTCCTTATTCCTTATATTCAAAAATGTGAGACGCGATTTTGGCTTTAATACTTCAGGATGTTGCATTTGCTACAGCGATCTGTACGAGGGCGAAATCAAATCAAATTTTATGTCTTTTGTTATCGTCTTTGATAATTAACTCGCTCAATTTAGTCCATCTATGTGTCTCACTACCAATGGGGCTATTTACACAGAATTATTGAAGAGTGCGTAAAATTTATGGTTTGAAATAATATGTTCTTATATAATCCATCAATTTTATTTATAGACCGGTTTAATAAGTCTAATTATATTGTAATGGAAATAGATAAAAATTCATGTTTTATTACGAAATTTATATCTACTGTAATGAAAAATAGCAAGCCAGATAAAAGTTGCATTTTAAGTGCTTGCAAATTTTTTATATCATTGTGATTAGTGATTACAAAAACTAAACGCATCTGCGTGCCTATACTATTCTGGCATACTTATGTCTTTTCTTATTTATATAAATGTCACTCATTTTAGTATTATTAGAAAGGATATAATAAAAAAAATAATATTTGATTTAATATAACACACAAACATACAACTTTCTCTGGATACTTCTTAGAACACATGTAGGTGATTTTCATCACTTTACTACATAATAATAGCAGTAATAACTTGCGCATTATTGTTGGTTCTAGAATGTATGGCATTCACCCAATTCAAGTTCTTGAAGTCTATTACTGTTTTATATTTTGTCCAAAAAAGGTTTTACCGTGGTAATTTATAAAGTACCACTTCAGGCCTATAAAGTTCGAAAGCTAAGAACAAGAGCTAGTAACCTTATATAATAATATTATCACGTAAAAAATAGTGTGACATGGAATTAGGCTAGTTTCCACAAACACTTTACGTTGTAAAAACTACCAATTCTTTTAGGGATCACAAATATTGTTATAACAGATGGTAGAGCTAAAGGAATTTTATTTATCTAATTTAAAATGTGGGCATTGTAACAGATTGAATAAAACTACACTTTAAAATTTACTTATAGGGGTAATATAAATTACACGTCGTGATTTCAGTTTCTTGAATATAAGATCCTTGTCTGTTTAAAAGTGTGAAGCAGCTTTAGAGAAGCAAGTCTGGTCCACTAAGCAAATAAAGTAAGCAATAAAAGTAAAGTAATAATAAAGAAATGAAATGAGCAATCAGTTTAAAAAGTCTAATATCAACAAACAAATTATTAGTACGTACATAATATTTATTTAATTTTATCAAAATTCAATTAAATAAAATACAGTTAATGATTCAATTGAATTTAGTTTCGATAAATAATAATAAAACACATCTTAAGCGTTTTAAATAAATTCGCAACTCAATTCTAACAGAAGTTGTGCCAAGCGTAAAAACGATTAGTTACTTTTAACGATTTACTAACAGATTATTTCTATTATAAATTTTTATAAGTACAGCACATTTATTTCCCATAACTGCATCACAAATAAATATCTATTGTGCAATAATCAAATATTTTTAATTGACTGAAACTACTGAAAGTAAAACATGCTCTTCCTATATGTCCCTTTATAGATAGGTCGATGCAATAAAATTCACAACTGCATATTTATTCCAATATTGCACTTTGAAATGACCATATCGCGCCGCTAATAAGAACAAAGAGCTCTTAAGAAAGTCAAAGATTTGCCAGCTTTTCAAAGTTTTACTAGGGGCATTCATGCGGATATTCCTGGAGAAATCCGAGCAGGATGTGGATGTATCAAATTTTCTTCTTTCAATTTTATTATACGTTTTAAAATATTAAATAAAGTTTTGCATATTATTACATTCAATTTATGCAAGCATATTAATGAAATAAAACAAAGTGATCCATTTACAAAGTAAATTTTATTTCAAAATCGTAGATTTTCAAAGCTGCTTGGCTTTCAAGCTACTTGGTTTATATATTCAAGCATGATAAGAAGTATTATTTAAAAATATATATGAACATTAAGAATATTAAAGAGAAGCTAATTGTTACCTTATGTCGTAAATCTACATATGCATTTTAATCATTTGTTCTGTAGCCAAAATAGCATATTTCACAATGTGCAACCGTTTGAAAGTTGAAATCATTTTTCCATACCATAAAAAATTTCTTTTTAAAAAACTTCTTCCTCACAGGATATAAAATAAAGTCGGTTATTTAAATTTTTGAATACATTATCTGCGTTTATCTGCGTGTTCAAACTATGATAGTGTTCCTTAAAACGAGTCTGAAAATTGCTATATGTTTGACCAATGTACGACGAATCACAAGAAGTACAAAACAACTCATAAATGTCACATTTCAACTCTTTAGGAATCTTATCTTCATTATTTTTCAACATATTGGAAGGTTTATTAACGTTAAATGAAATCTTGATATTACTTTTATGTAACAATCTGTTATACGCTGAATTTTAATATGTAATAACTAACACTCACCCAATTAATAGAAAGTTTCTGAATATAAAAAAAATATTAATACGTTTAATGTAGTAACCATTGTTCAAACTTATAGACTAGTAGTCTTCAAACTTTTTTAGTCCTGGAACCCTTTATAGGCTAACAATATTCCGTGGAACCCACAAAAAGTTAACATAAGATTGATACCTATGTGAAATTTAGATAAATTAAATTCTATAACAAAAACTGAATAAAGAAGCAACCATATTTTTTTTAAGTTTTCTAAAATACCAGTGTTATTTTGAAAGTGAGGGGGGAAAAGTATAAACGGACGTCCAAGTAATTTGTATTAAGTTTAAGAAAAAGGTCGTGGAACCATTAAGGACCTTGTGTGGAATCCCAGGGTTCCAAGGTTTGAACACAGTTTAAATACCACTGCTATATACCCTATAAGATTGATTTCATAAATGAAATCTTCATAAAGCTATATGTGCAAAAGAATGCAAAAATATAAATGACATATTTAAAAGCATTTTGAACTATACTTGTACATATAGTTATATTAAAGTGCAAAGAATTGATATAAAATGTTCTTTGCCTTTGAATGAAGTTTCTTTGTTACAATATTTTAAAATATGCTTCACGTAGCGGATTTTTTAATAGAAAATGAATAAATCCTTTTAGTCATCTAGAAAAGTATTTATTTTTTTGGTATTAAAACTAATAAGGTCGCCGCTATATTTTGTCTATGATTAATAGCTCTTGACTCACTTTCTTTCCGAAATTTCAAATTTCAAATAGGGCAGTCTGACAAGCGTGCGTCAAACTGACAGTGTAC
Source organism: Adranes taylori (assembly GCA_009867245.2). Classification (NCBI taxonomy): domain Eukaryota; kingdom Metazoa; phylum Arthropoda; class Insecta; order Coleoptera; family Staphylinidae; genus Adranes; species Adranes taylori. Next base: position 5,069 of record WYDF02115873.1, read on the forward strand.
CTTCTAAGCTATAAATTCACCATTGGGAAAATTCTAACCTAACCTAACTTCATCTAACCCAGACCTAACTTTAAGTTGCCTAAAAAAAAGCTCAAAATTAACCTGCAGGTTATCTACAGCCATGAGGTTCCAAAATTAACCCGCAACTAGGCACCTGCCTCATAGGGATGCACGTTGCCTGGAGCTTCAATCCACTAAAAAAACCGTCCTCTGTTCAGTTTACACAGTTGGTAACGCCTATATGACATGCTCCTCGACGTGCCTCTAATCATCTTACCTATCTCTCCGCCGGGTCTAGAACTAAAGACCACCTTCTTTACATTGTATTCTCAGTCACCATGTAATTTTCCTGTTCATGTATTACTACTCGCAGTCCCCACATTTTGAATAACCGAGTGTCGATGTAAGACATTCGTAACTATTACTGCAACGACTTGCGCAAACCTAGTAGCGTTTTGCTTGGATTTAGGAATTTCCAAAGCAAATCGTTTAACCGCTGTCCAGCAGCTTTTATCATCCACGATTCTACGCACAGGCTATCTACGCTTACTGGCTCACCCAGTACAATTTACATCTGTCGTCTGCTACATTCACATGCTACAGGTGTTGCAACTGTCACAGTTATTGCAAATAAATAGCTCTTAAATCCTTCATGCCCAGTTACCAATTATGTAAACCAATAGCTAAGTTCCAGATGTTTCCTTGCTATCCGTGGCCCAATTATTGTTAATACTTCTATGCGTCTAGTTATTAAAATCCTGTAAAATCCATCGTGATTGCTATCTGGATATGAACGGTGTGCTAAAAAAAATATCGGGACACCTGTTTTTACGCATTCAAAAACACGCCCCCCTCCCTTCCAGCAATAGTTTAGTTGATATTGTACCCGCAAATACTTCAATAACTGATGTAGCAACCGTACGGTACGCTCTAGCTATTCTTATATTAGTGCCTCTTATGGCTTTGCACAATATTTCTCTAATCCTTGCGGTTTTCGTATATTGTCTGTAGGTCGGTATGTGAATTAGTGCGGATTGTCCCGCACTGGATAGTACCTACCTTAGTGACAATCCAGGACTTCTAGTATTAGGCATAAGTCTGCCTATGTGCTTCTCGATATTGGCAGTTTCTCCTGCCGCGTTGAGCACTTGTTTTGAGTGATATGAGTTTGTTTCAAGGATAACACAAGGTATTTTAGATCTTGTTTATAATAACTGCCGCCCAGTGAAAGTTAAGTGTAAGTGCCTCTTCATTCTTTCGGTCTATTCTAGCTATGGAAAGCCACGCAGCTTTTGTTTTATGAGGAGTCAATAACAATCCCTTAGTTCCTAGCCATACCGCAATGTTGTCTGCTGTGTCTTCAAGCATTCTCTTTATCTATGTAATATCGCTACTAAGGTTTAATCATCAGCAAAAGCTACGATCTGCACACCTGTAGACAAATATAGTTTTTCGTAATACTCAAATATACTTAAATAAACGTTGCATGCGATGTTCCAGAAAAGGAGTCCTACAACAGACTTTTGTGTACGTTTTAGGACAAAAAGGTCTGTTCCCGGGCACAAGGCATCCCGTGTTATGTTCTTTCTTTCTAGTAGCTCCATAATTGCCGGATATTACATCATGTTGAACGCATTTTTAACATCGAGAGTGTTAGCCTACCTGTTAGCCCCTAGTTACATTCTGGCGCCATATCTAGCACCGCCCGTATAGCATCCGTACAACACCAGCTTTTGGAAATCCGTACTGGCACTGAAATAATCGGCCGGCATAATCGATTTCCTCTTTACGCCTAGGTCGCTATAATCTGCACAAATAAATTACTAGCCGAATTCAATACGCACATCGACCGGTATACAGCTGGATTACTCATATTGTTGCTGTTGTTCCATCTGATCGGGTATGTGTACTCATATATACACCTTGTAAAGACTTTTGCCCAGACCTGAGGGTATTCGTCACAGCAAAGGTAACATAATGGACCTGAAGCTAACTAATTTGAGTAAAGATAACCTAACCTAATCTAACCTTAACTTAACTAACCGGCGTGAACGTAATTTAACTATCTAACACTAACTTGCGTAAAGATAATTTAACCCTAACCTAACTAACGAGGGATATGGAGGTACTAACCTAAACTCCTAAACTCCACACCACTTTCCCTCCTTCTATATTCCGGTATCGAGTGAAACATGCTTCAGAGTGAAAGCTTCCTTGGATGCTTGCATGAGCTATTAACTATTATAGTTATTTATCACAGTTCTAATACGAGACGTCCATATCATTACAGTTCTCCTCTGATATTAACATTATATCTACTGAGGACTCCCCAGCCTCTCTAGCGGTATCCACAATTTTGTTCTTTCCTTGGTCCAGGAACTACAGCGGAAGACAGTGTGTTCAGCGTCGTTGCATTCATTTTTGCAATGGTCGCAAATATCAACATTTATTTTGCCTATTCTCTTTTGGTATTTTACGAAGCTTATATGACCCGTAATGTCTTGCGTTGGGTGATTGTAAATTTCTCCATGGGTTCTATTCAGCCAGGGAGTGATTCTCGGCATTAATCCTACAACAAGCCTTCGGTTGCTTCGTTTATACAGCTACTTCTTTGCTCGGATTCCTCTTTTTGCTTCTTTTTGCTCCAGTTTGTTTCCGGGCTTGCAGGTGAAGTGGTGGCTTCCCTGCATTTCTTGCAACACTTCATTTGAAACTGTTCTATATGCTGCCGTGACTCCCAGGAGTCCAACCATTGAACGGCGGTTAGTTCTTTTCTTATCCGCTGGAATTTTGTAGCTTCCGACCAAATAGGAGTAGCGTCTAATACCATAGATTAGGCAACACTGCACAGGAGTCTCCTTTTGTTGAATTTTGGTACCCTGGTTCTAGGTTAGAGCTTAGCTATTAGTCGATCCTTTGTTCTTGCTTTTTCTGCGGGTTGCTTCATGTGTTCGGTGAATTTAAGGTTAGGATCCAATATTATACCAAAATATTTAATGCATTTTTGTAAATATTTGAGGTGACCTTCTACCTCTATTTTTGGTGTCGTTGCCTTCCTCCTCCCTGCTAACAGCATAGCTTCCATTTTTTTAGGCTTTAAGCTCAGTTTGTTACCAATAATCTCTATTTTCTGTGGAAGTTCAATTTCTAGTAATCCGTTGTACATAATGTTCCAGAGCCATGATCCTAGGACCGATCATTGCGGTACCCCGCTTTTCAGATTCCATTGGTATTTGTTGCTCTGGCTTTCGCATTATACTGTTCTCTCTCTGAAGTAATATGTTACAATTCTTTTTTTGTACTTTGGAAGTTCCTTTTTTTTCAGCGCCTTCAAGATGCGCATTGCAGCTGACTGAGTTGAAAGCGTTTCGTACGTCTAATGTTACCATCAAACATACTTTCCTAGTTCTCCATGTGCCTCTATTCGCATGCCTCTTCCTGTATCGCGTTCGCAGTGTTTTTATCTTCACGAGAGCCAAACTGTTTTGCCGAGAGTCCTCTCCTCATATCAATGTATATCTGGAACGTTATTAATATTAAGCGTTCAAATAGTTTTTCCATTCTATTCAGCAAACAGATAGGTCTGTATCAACTAGGTTCATTAGCAGGTTTGTTTGGCTTTCTTATGAGAATGAGTTCAGTTGGTTTCCAAACTTTAGGGATTTTCCAGAACCCTTAGTAAAAGTTTTGGGGCATTCTTCGCCGTTATTTTTATAGCTTTATTCGGAATTCTGTCCGGCTGTGGTACCTTCCCCACTTGAATTTTAAAAACAGCCTCTTTCAACTGGTCTTATGTGAAGGATTTTGCTTAGCCACTTTTGCCTTTTGTTTGTCTTCATCAACTGCGGAAGGGCCCTTCTTTCGATGATTTGTTTGATATATCCTTCTGGCTCCTATGCACACTTGTTTTTAACTTGCTATGTTGTTGTTCCACCAGTATACTTCTCTCTTGCTTGGATGGCTCCTTCTTCTGGACATACTTCCGATGCACGCAAGACTTCTACTTTAATTCAGGGCTTCTGCCGCTTCACATAGTGTTTCATATTTGATTTGATTTTTTCCTCGTATTTTATTGCTCCTATCCAGGATTTTAGCTTTTAGTTCGTAACCTTTTTGTAGCCCATCTGGCATTTTGTTTGTGGCGAAGATCCAGATTTATGGTTCTCTTTTGTAGCTTTGTAGCTTCAGCTTATATCGGATATACATGTGGTCGCTCCCTGACTCAATCTCCTCTTCAACTCTCCGGCTGCAGATTTGTCTCGCTGCTTTGTTGTTTGTAAGCATGATATCTATTATCGATGTCTGCCCCTTTCTCTCGAAAGTAGGTTTTGTGTCCTCGTTGCAGCAAAGTAGGTTCAGCGTTGCTGCAAATTCTTCTAGTACAATTCCTTTTTGGTCCTTTCGTTTTGACCTAACTAACCTGCAAAAAAGAAAATCTAACCTAATTTAACACTAACCCTAACAATATAAAGAGTTGGAAGTTTCATTATGGAAGACATTCATCAATTTGAATGACATTTATTAATTTGAATCTCAAACTTTATTAATTATAGTAGAAAAATGTATCAATGTTTAAACAATTTGTTATACTGATATTCAATCCAAATTTTACCACTCTATTCTTGTTCCAATTAGATTTTCTACAAGTTTCAGTTAGATGTATGATTAAAACATACATAATAAAAGAAACAATAAAAAAGCTTTTTCAGTTAAAGATTTTATATTATTGGACTAAAAATTAAAAAATAGTATATTTGAACCAATAACTTTCAATTTAGATTAGATTAATTTAGTAGTTCAATTTCTGTTAAAGTGAGTTTAAGTATCTGAGTTAAAGTGACTGATAATAAAATAAGTTTTAGTATATGTTATTGAAAAAAGTAGTAGTACTCTTTTTTCAATAACATATACTAAAAATTATTTAAGGCCGAAAATTTATTATACTTCATCCAATAAAATCCTTTAGCTTAAAAAATCTTTTTTATTATTAGTTATACTTTTGGGTACAAACAAAGAGTGAGCTTCATTCGATCTATACTTTCTAACACTTCATCCACCCTATCTATAGATATACCTACATCCTCAAACTTGAGAAGAAATGAGTAAACTGGGAAGAAATGGACATAAATATCGACGGAGAGCTGTTGAGCCACATGAGGTTCGCTGATGACATTGTCATAACTGCCGACAGTATTGACC
>WYDF02115884.1:0-10265 GCA_009867245.2 Adranes taylori
ATTTTGCGACAGCACAAATCCCAAATATCTAAACTTCTTCAGCCTTTCTATTTTATGTCCACCTATACAAAATTCATTCTTTCTGCATTCTCTCCCTCCCTTCTTACACACCATCACTTTTGTTTTCTCCACATTCACTTCGAATCCTCTCCTATCCATATATTTCTTTTATTAAGTTACTACATATTAAGTTACTATTATTATCATACGTGAAAAATATTTATTTGATTGAAACTATGAATTACCCTACTTTATCTGATTTGCTAAAAAAGCGAATTCATCAACAGGCTGATTAAAGTGCTCTAGATTTTTTACATTCCTTCCTAACTGTATTTTTTTCTGGTTCCTTTTGGAGCTTTTCTTTATACTTTTCCGTATTTTATTTCGTGTTCCGGAAGTTTTTCTTGAAATAATTAACTATAAACATTCCACAATTTTATGCTAATATGACGAAGCATGAAACGAATTACAAATGCTTTACAAAGTAATTTTTTTTTCCCTTCAAGATGTGGTATTTAATGTTTCGAAATAAGCATTAATGTTCGAATATCGTTGACACTAAGTTATTGGCATCACCATTATTCACGACTCTACGGTGCCTGAATACCTGTATCGTTCTTTTTTTGGAAATCTATAACCTTTTTCTTTGGAATAAATATTTAGTTATCTGACCTATTCCATTCCTGTAGATTCAAATGCTTAAAATAAATTGTATATGTTTGGATTGGATTAAAACTAGAATATTCTACACTGACAAATTGTGTTTGGTTTTTAGTTGAGTGTTTATATTAGGAAGTTCATGTGAGAAATAAGAACTGTAACAAGATGATGAAAAATGACAAAGTTCCTTAAATTAAGTCACTTATTTTTATCTCTATCTTTAGAGAAGGAAATGACTTATGGCTTTGCATCATAGATTACTAGAATGTATATAGATATATATATAATCTCCGAAAGAAAACTACATCGATACATGTAAGCATCACAGTTCTTTCTTCTGATTAATATTTTAAAATTTTATGGTATGTTCATAGTATGAAAATTATTCTTGTTGACTTTCCAAGTACAATGAAACGATATGACTCAATTTGGGTATTTTGAAAATTATTGTCGGATTTCTGGAGTTCCGTAGTTTATTAATTTTTCAATATATTTCAATGTAACAATAACATAATTTGCTTATACGAGGGCTGTTTTTAAAATTTCGGGATATAAGAAAACAAAAACGTCTAGAAATAAAATAATATTTTAATTGCTTTTCAAAATAGTCCTCTTCACATTGTATACATTTTTTCATGTGAATAAACCAATCATCAAAGAAGTTTTTCCACTAAGACGATAGTACACTTGAAATCTCAGTTTCAAACGCTTGTATTGCATCTTTTGGAAAATCTTTTGACACATAATCGATTTTGTATTTTTGGGAAAGTAAGGAAGTCGTTAGAACTTAAATCAGGACTATATGGAGGATGAGACAACAATTCTACCTTTTGACTGCTCAAATAATTTAGTGTTTGTTGCGCAGTATGGGAACTGGCATTGTCATGGTGCAGAATGATCGCGTCGCGTCTTATTTGTTTTTCGCAATTCAGTGATACCTTGTGGTAAACAAATGGATGTATACCATTCTGCATTACCAGTTCTACGATCTTCAAGTGGAATAGTAGCGATATGCCCAGTTTTGGAGACAAAACAAGCTACCATTTTCTTAGAAACACTGCGACAGGGAGTGACTTTTGTGGGTTTGATTTCCTCTTCAAACACCCAAACAGTTGACTGCTGTTTCGTTTCTGGTTCATAAGCATAGATCCAACTTTCGTCATCACTAGTAATGGCGTAGATCAAAATTACTCTCCCTGAGTTGAATCGTTTAAGCATTTCTTTACACCAGTTCATACTAGCCTCTTTCTGAGCTTCAATTAAATTATGGGGGATCCAACATATTTTTTAACACCTAAGTGATGATATAAAATTTCATTAATTTATTTCATACCCAAGCCTGTGTGTGACTCAATTTCTCTATACGTAACATGACGATCTGACATTATGATATTTCGTACTGCATCAATGTTTTCAGCAGTTTTCGTTGTCATTGGTCGACCTTCACGAAACATATAACTGCGGCCAAATTTAAACTCTTGGTACCATCTAAAGAGTTGTCCTCGAAGGTGCTTCTTAACCCAGGGCAATTTTCGAATCTTCGATGCACTCCTTTTCTTTTTTTAAACGAAAAAAAATAAATAAAATCATTGCTCGAAAATGTTTTCTATTTAAATCCATTCTTATTGAATTCTAAATAATTTTGTAAATTTGGAGAAACGGTTTGATATATTTACAATCTGTCACTTTTGTTTGACAACTGACAGATCAAACTTCATGACGCTTTATAGGTTAATAATTGCTTAAGTACAGTGTTCCCACATCCCGAACATATTCTGAAAATGTAGCATGATAATATTATAGTAAAACCTAAAATTCACTCTGTATATTATAGGAATTTTCATGTAATTAATATTTCTCTAGGATAAATGAATTATAATAAAATAAATACACAAATTAGACTGAATTAATTGGATTGTTAAATTAAAACTAGATTAAACTACTTCATTGACTAGTTTAAATTTTTATGCATTTTTAAACATTTTCGTATTATAAGAAATATAGTAATTGTTTTACAATTTAGTTGTGTCGTTAGGAAATAATTAGGGTTAATATTTTATGTTTAATTTTTTTGTGAAATAATGAATTTTTATTTGAACTTCTAAGATAAATTCGTGTTACTTTAGAACATGTATAACTTTTTATGTTTGAAAGTAGAAGGTTAATTATTTTTGGATTATATGAACTTATGTCAATTTAGTAAGAAGTGCAGTCTGGATAAGAAGCATATTTTCGTATTATATATTACTTTTATTAAAAGTTGTTAGTGTTGAACTGTTTTCTACAGTTGAACTAATTGTTTAAATATAAATAATCTTTGATTATAACCTTATCTCAACGTTTAAACATAGTTAATAATAAATTAGAACAGTATCAATTAATATTGAGATGCCTTTATTATTTCTTTTCATTAAGTGTTTGGTTCACCACAATAAGGACAATACAATAAGCCTTTTTCTAAATTATAATTTCATTGGTAATTTTGGATGAAAACCACAAACTGATCACCGATATGCTGGACCGAAATATTTTATCCGACGCCTCCACAATTTGCCACGGTTAATTTAGTATGTGATAATTTAGCACTTTTATTAAATATATTCCTGAACAGAATAATAACCATGCGATAAATCATACACTCCGGTAGGGGTAGTAATTGTATCACGAATCCACTATACTTCACTCAACACCACCGTGTTCAAAGGTGTTAAGCTCACTTCAGCTAACGCTCCTGCGGTATTGTAAATAAATAAGGCAGGAGGAGAAACAAAACCTTAATCAAAACATACAATAAAACAGCGTATATATAAAGGCTCTCCAAATGCTTATTATACACGACGCTTGTTGCTCTGTCACGATGCTTAATTTTCTTGGCTGGTTGGTGGTCGCTGCAGTGGCTGGAGATTCGAGTTCAAGTAAAGGACTAAACTAATATGTACAACAACGCGGTATTTACAGGGACTGAGCCTCTACAGAGTCATTCGCTCCTATACACGCGATGAGTTTTTGCGTGGTACGGTTATCCACACAAATCAGTGAGGCAGCAGATATTTCCACACAAGCGACGAGCATTAGTTAATATTATTTAAGGCTCTTCCTTGCATATACTATTGCATATACACTAAGTGTGATATTAAAAGCAATTTAATATCGCACAGCCTATCTTTGTGCATTGCTATAGTTATATCAACAACAACACAATTGCTATTATTATTGCGGCTTTACTTAATGCGTATTAGTGCGTTTCATAAACAACGGAATCAATAACAGTACCTACCTCTCTTTAACCATCTGTATCTTTATTTTCGACCCAGAACCTATGAGCGCTTGTATATACTTTATTTATATTTACAATACTGGTTTCTTACCAGTATTAGAGCTAGCACGACTTAGCCCCAATAGTCTCGGCTCGGCTTAGGCATGCATTATGATAATTCTCACCCGCTATCAACAAATCTCAGATTATCTAATAATTTGCAGATACAATACTAATCGATATACAGGAATATTTACTATTACGCTTGATATCTGCAACAAATTAATTGTTCCCCCTTGAAATGTTTAATCTACATAGTAATGATGAAGTTATTTTAATATGACGCCTCAATTAATGTAAAATATTTTATTTCGACAATTAATTACATTGTTAACAACATGCAAAACAATTCTAATATTTCAGCGAATTTAACCATTAAATAATTTAGATCACTACTGATATTGAAAGTACTAAAATGATACAGCAAAACGAAATTAACACGATTTCCATTTTTTCCACTTTATACTATAATCAATTAACATTTGAATGGATCATGGGTTTTGGACCATGAACAATCTCCTACCCGGCGCTTGCGGAGCTGTGATCTCTGTGTGTCTTGATGAAGATTCTCTCTATTATATCTTCTATGTAAAAATGTATGGTTACCTTTTCCACATTCTTTACAACTCATTACGCCAACATCTGTAATTTTCCTCATGTTTTAAACATATCTTCTCATATTTGTTTTTCCTTGATTTCGCCATTCTCCGTTCTACAGATAACTCCCGAACAACCTAATAACTTATGACTTCCATTGCAATATATGCATTGCTCCTCTTTTATATTGATTGATGATTCTAAAGTCTGAATTAGTGAGCCCAAATTTAATAAATTATTATTAGGAACTGATATGTATTCCCTGCGAACCTAATACTTCAATTGCATTTTGATTCTATTATTAAATTTCGTTCTGAATTAACCATACACGTGTATTGGCCTTTCTCATTTCGAACCATTATTACTTTGTATATTTCTTCACATTTTTCATCATCTTTGCTTAAATCTTGTTCTACATTTACCTCTTCTAACTCCCAAATTTGCTTCATAATTTCTATCAGTTATTTGTAAATGTCGAATTCTTTTCTCTGGCTCACTTCTAATATTGATTTTTAGATATTGCAACTTTTCTACATTTCCCAACTGTGACTGATGTATCGTATTCTTGATTTGGAGTATTGATTAAACTTTTGCCTAAATCCACCACTGAGATGTGCTTTTAGCAATGGCATTTATATAAGTATTCGAAGAAACGAAATGTTTTCTACTTTAACGCTGTCCAAGAGTAAGCTTACTAAGGAAGCAACGTATTACATATAATACTCCGTCATAGTAAAACCAGTGAATCCATGTGCGGAACAATCATCTATGGAGCTAACTGAATGTTGATTTGATTGAATGTTGAGCTGAAAGTGGCGGGCCCCTGCATGAATTAATTTGCAATGCTCATTATTTGATCTCTAAATTGTAGAAAGAAGTACTTATACCCTACTTGAATGTCTGTTCTAGTTCATTATTGATGAGACACTTGGAACATTGCTTCCTGTCATTAAACTGTTACGTCGTGCAAATTTACGGAACATGGGTTTACACATGTTAAAATCTCTATTAACACATTAATAAAAGAAATATTTTTTCCTAATATGACCACGTATCGAAATTGTAAAGGGTTGAATTAAAATGTAAAGGGCGTGTTTAAAATCAGAATTCAAGCAGGTTACTTAATTTATAAATTATATTCTAATAAATTCTAATACATTCTAATTAATTATATTCTAGTAAGTTTCTATTACATTCGAGAAAAACTTATTTTTCCTTAGAAACTGAAGGAAATAGCTGCATTCCATTCTAGCAAAATAAGTTCACAGTCGTCCTATTTCGCAGCTGTAGCCTGGAGGCACCGTTTCAGATGGAATTTCCGGCTAGGCTATAAAGAGCCATATCAGAAGCGTTCAGAGATTATTTAAAATTAGATTCAATGCAACAATCAGTGCAAACGAGATGGCAATGTAAATATGTATATAGATACGCGCATGTAAGATCTTCTAATTATTCACTTAATTATTTTAATGCCGAAACTGATCGAAAGAATTTTATTTTTAAACCTTTTTGTTCAATTAATAATTATGTTTGTAATTAAAATACATGAGGCTGTTCAATTTAATCCCCTTTAACTTTTATACCTCTCTCAAAATTAAGCAATGTTAACCCTCGACTCGTGGCCCCTTAAAACGTGCGACGCTTCAATATTTTATACTCTTGTTTTCTCTTAATTTATAAAGTAGGAATTTGATTATCTTGAACAATGTGATCAAATCTAACATTAGATTTTAATATTTTAAATGATTTTCATTTCGTTTACATTGTATATAATAATGGCGATACGTGGCGATAGTTGCATGGAAAGTGAAATAAGAATAAGTACGGTAATATGGTAACAGTAGAAGAACGTTATTACTAAAGCTAAAGCTAATTGAAATTCGAAGCAAGTTGAAAGGAATTCAGCGGCTCGTAGAACTGCGTCAGGAAGTTCGAGATCAGAATTTCATGGTTTGACTTGTTTCTCTATTGCAAGCGTAATTGAAACTCTTCTCCAAAGTTTACGTTGGAAATTTATTTTTACTTTTTGTTGGTTCTTTTTTTTTCATGTCTAGTTCGCTATGGTTTATGTATGTTTCCGGATTTTTTACAGTACACTGGTACACTATTTTGTGCAAACTATATTGCACCGAATAATTAATGAAAAGTCTTCAAACTGACAACTCAATAAATCGATTATGTTTTTCGAAGTTTTGCGTTGCATATATTTTCTTTTATATTTATTTTCCTATCTCTACGGTTTCTGTAATATTTTTGGAAAAATACAATGTTACTCTGTAGTGTCATTAAGCACTATATTAGTCTCGTGGTATCACGAAAATTGCGGTCAATGAAGAAAGAGAGGGCCCTTAGTCGCAATATTTATTTTAATACTTTATCCGATTGCGTACCGAATGAAAGCTTTTCAGGCTTAGGAGTGGAATTCTTTAAATTTTCTTTTGCATGTATAAAATTAGTATTTTCAACATCGTCAATCTTTTTTTATAATTAATATTTGTTTTACCGTTTTTCAAACATCGTCATTTCAATTTTGAAATATTTGTTTCTCGTCTCTAATTAATCTAGTATTTTAACCTTTGAGGTACCCAGCTTTTTAACAAACGTATATCACCAAGCGGGTACAAATTATACCCCGCTTTTTAACATATGTTTTTAGGAATTTTATTAATTCTGACTGAAACATCTAACAACAAATAAACAAACAGCAATTGATTAAATTTTATTCAAAATATTTTTTATTACAAAGAAATATTGCTTACAGCTGATGCTATAACTGATTTTTTTTTACCATGATTTTTGCAGAAAAAAGTCTTGTATTTTGTACGATAACTACGGCACTTATTATCGTCCTCTCTGGGGAAATAATTGTAGCGTCCGAATGACTTTTCTTGGTTTTAGGGGATGAGTTCGTTTTCTTGCGGTAGCACTTGCCTCTTAGCATTCAGTACTCTTTTTCGGATGCCATTGATATTCTGCAATCTTTTCTCTTCATGCGCTTTTACTAGCGCAAGTCCTAGATGTACCAAAAACAATCTCCTTCGATCCGTTTGATTTTTTTGTCTGAATTTTTTCCCCATAGTGAAAATGAATTTGTGCCAGATAGATCAATCATATTTTGGAAAAGTGCAAATGGCCATCTTTTGGTCCCTCTTTTTACACTGTATTCATTGACGAATTTGTCCATAGTGTCCACTGCCCCTTTTGTATTATTGTAGTGAAGTATCATTTCGGGTTTTCATTTCATTTCGGGCATTTTCTTTTTCACCGATCGTCTTGTCGTGATGTTCGGTGCTGAATAAAATTACAGAATTATTCTTTTTGTTTACATACGAACAGAAAGTGATATATGTGTTGAATACAAATACAGAACTTTTTATTTCTCTGCTACGATTGGGAAAAAGGGCAGAAGGAATATCTGCCTCATTTTTTCTCATCGTTCCACAAAGGGTTATACCGCAATCATATAGCTCCTTAGCAAGCAGGATACTAGTAAAAAAATTGTCTGTGGTAATTCTACAACATAGCTGAATACCCTGTACCAAGTCAAGAACAACTCTTTTACCTTGCTGTTTTCCTGGAATATTACCCTCTTTACCTGTAAAAATTTGAAGATTGCAAGCATACGTTCTTACGCAGATAGTCAGTGCCCATATTTTTAGACCATATTTGGCTGATTTTAATTTGATGTATATCCTAAAAGGACATTTTTCTCGAAAGGCTACGAGTTACTCAACCACGGTAAGATGAAAACTATGTATATAATTTTCTTTGTAATACACAGCAAACATCTCAAAAATTGCTCTGATGGCAGCCAATTTGTCACAGCCTACGTTCAGCTGTTGTAGTAAGATCGTCAAACCTCATATACGCAAAAAATTTCACCAAATCTTTTGCATGACATTACAGCAGAAAATATTGGTCTACAATATAATGGATTTTTACACCACAGAAATCTAATTCATTTCCTATTAGCTAGCTTTTAGCACCGTCAGTTATTAGAAGTCCTATTACAGTATACATTTCCGTTTGGTCTACATGTGTCCATATTTTCCTTTGCTTATTAGGATGTTTTCTTTCCATTTTTCGTACATGCTTACGGCTTTTTAATTGGGAAACTGTACTATTTGATCCATCATAGCATAGCATCACAAATAAAAAATATTGAAATAGCCGGCCAATTCAGAAATATTTTTGGAAGCAATCGTTAGACCACTAGGGCTTCTAACAATATTCTGTCGAGCTTGGCGACCAACTGGCGGGGCTTGGTTCCAGACAATTCCATTTTTGAATATATAGGATGAGTTGCTCGAATATTTAGTGCGCAAGTTTGCCAAGGGTTCTTAGTCGCTCTCACTTTCAGAAGAAATATGGTGGTCCTGCAAAAACAACGCAAAATAGCATATAAAGATGAGTTTGTAAGTTAGAAATAATCAAACCTAATCCAGATCATTAACGTGAAGAATATCATCAACCTCCTCTATCTTTTCAACAAAATCCTCTTTTTCTGAAGCTACCGACACATTATATTCTGAATTTTTAGCTAATTCTTCATTATCTAATTCATCATAATAACGTAATGCTAATTGTACATCTGCTTCCACAATCCAATCAAGTGTACGTTCAGCCATTACTAAAGACTACAAAATCACAACACAACTGACTCAAACGTCTAGTAAAACAATAAATATTCACTTTATGTGAGACACGCAAATAAAGGTTACAAACACGTGACAATTTATCGAAATACACATACAAGAGGTAATACATGTAAAAAATTAAGAAACGCAAAGCTATTGTAAATTTTCGTGCGTAGTGATATCGCTTGCATTCGGCTCTCTTCCCTATTTCAGCCTAGAAGCGAGCGCCACATGCTTCTTTGTGGTGTACTTGCTTCCCGGCTAATCGTAGTATGCTATAAAAACAACAGACGGCGCGACGAAAAGCGTCCGCACAGTATTCCGTCGCCAGCCGACTGTAATTGTGATCGCCGGACGGATTCAGGCAGGGAATGGCATAGCGTTTTATAATATAGGTTGTGCACTGTATCTAAATCCCAAGCTGGGTACAAACTGTACCCCGCTTATATATTTTGAAAAATATGAAGTATACATGGCCGATTATGGCGTTATAGGTTACTTAAAGCATTCTTAGAGACAATGATAGAAGGAAGAAAAATAATCTTCTCCGCTCAAACTTCTCCGCTTCCCACACATATTCTCCAGTTTTCCATCTTTTATCCTAGCTCACTATCCCATCTACTCCCTCACATTCTTTTACCCAACGATCACACCATTTCTATTTATAACCACAAATCCTACACATTCTATTCTTCTCTTTCATCCAGTACCTGGTGCCTCTTTCCTCAATATCACATCTAAACCTGGCTATCAACCTTTTCTCATTTATACTAATATTCGCTACTAGATATCCCGGATTCCATATTCCTTCTATATATCATATCTTCTGTGGTACCACAATTTTCTTAACCTTACTTCCTTTACTTGCCTCTTCACATCAATCTTCTTCCGTATCACTTCACTTACATTCATCCATCCCTCTACCAACCCTTCATACCACATTTGCAATGAGCAATGTATTCTCTAGTATACTCTTCAAAAACCCCATTTGCACACTTTACACTGAGCCCTTAAATAGTAATTTTAGAAAAGTCTTTCAAATTAAAAAAAAAATT
>WYDF02115895.1:0-10265 GCA_009867245.2 Adranes taylori
ATATATATATATATATATATATATATATATATATATATAGACTGACTGTTATTTTTATGATAAAGACAAGATTTCTAATTTAGATGTCGAGCAGTGTGTTTCTATTGTCTAGCCTAAAAGTGCCTATTAGTCTAAAAGTGCGAAGTATGTGGTATATATATTGTGTGTATATATTCGATGTTGGAGCATTAAACACTCTCCAGTTTACAGTTTCCAGTTAAGATCCTAGTATGGTGCTGTGTACATCGTCTGGTCATGCTATTAATAGTCTTCCTCTTTTACTTCTCTCAGTTGGTATCCAATTTAGAATTTTCTTCATTTGGCATTTTTCGTAGTATGCTAATCATCATTCTCGCATTTCTTGAATTTCTCTAGTATGTTATTTTTCCACTCCATTATTTCGCCCACACGTTTAATTCTTATTCCATCAATCCTCAATATGTCAGCTATTTTTTATGTGTACTCAGGTGTCACAATTTTATCCTTAAACTGTGAGTTGAAGGACCATTTACGTAGCGTTTAGCATTCGTATGGTGCAATTAGATTTGAACACGTACGCACTGATCTACCGCGCATGCTCAACTGTAAACAGTTATGCGCGCGCACTCGCGTTGTGCGGCACTATAAGCGAATAGGTGCGATTACAATCTCGGCTGCATGCTTAAAGGAATTAATTGATGCATACGATATAGTGCACTAACAATACTGTGTTATTCCTTCTACATGAAGTTAAATAGCTGGCCGCCTTATGGGATGTAAAGCATCCAGAATCATATACAAAAACAAAATACAACTATTGCATAGCATAACTTGCCAAGTTAAATACAGAAAATTTAATCAGTGCAGCCGCACCAAAAAGATAAAGCTTCACTATCGCTTTACATACTTCAGGAGTAATATAAATAATAGAGGATTTAGGTATTCTAAAGAGGTACTGTAAACTGTTATAAGAGTCCTCAGTTACCAAAACGCAGGGCTGTACATTCTCGTGGCGATATTGCTTTTCTAAAATTGGTATCACTTATAATAAATCTGGGAGTTGCCAAGCTGAACAAGGATTCAAAGTCCGATTTGGCAATTATTTAATTGATCGAAACTGCACTCTTACACTAAATAATTTAGTAAACATTTTCTCTATTACAAAACAAATTGGTGTTTGCCTGCCACAGGTTAAAATTATTTCATCATTCTCAGTTATATACACAGTGCATGCGTGCTCGCATCTAAACACATTTTTAAATTCTACAGTACAATAAACGCGACTGCAGCTATTTCGTCGTCCGTAGTTATATTAGCCTGTGATCGCAGATAACTGGATCAGTCCATGCGTCAGCAAATGAATTTCAATTTAACCGCTTCTCGTGAGCGCGAACGAATTCCGTGCGCGTATGCTCAGCGCGTGCGTACGTGCTCAAATCTAAACGCACCTTTAGGAAAAGTAGTTACATAAATTTTGTTGAGATACACGTAAACCACAAAGTAGAGTTAATGCCTTCCTAATTGGTTTGACACTCGTTAATCTTTTCTTCCATATCTTACTTTACTCCACTATTTAGTTTCCGTTTCTAAATTTCCGAAATAAATACTACGATTTCGTTTACATGACCATTATAGTGTGACCAATTCTCAAAAGCAGGAAACCCAGTGATTTAATTTTCGTCCTATGGGAGTAATACCTAATACGTAATATCAACTTTTCTACATATAATTATAAAATATATGAGCACAAAAAAAGGGAAAATCAATGAAATAAGCTTTTTGAAAAACTGCGTATTATACGCGCTCCATCTTTCGCTCTCTTATCTATCTACTGTAATTTATGACCGTGCGTTCTTGACTTTTCCGTCCGGTACAAGTGCCGGCTATTTGTTACTTTCCAACAGAACTGACACCACGCCGTGTTATGTAGAGCGCGCGAGCGGCTGTCCAATGCCGCCCGTAAAGACGTTTCAGATAGCTTCGGGAAACACATCAGTGATATACACTAGTACTACGCTGCTTCCCAGCATGGAATAAGAAGGCTAGATGGAAAGTAATTTACTTTTTATTTTCAACACTTTGTCGACCTGTCAACGAAATATATGCTTTTCCTTGCGTTTTACTCTATTCTTTGGAATATTTTAGACCTTTATATCATTCTGGAGATCATTAATTATATCGAGGTTACTTTTTATTATTTATATTAGAAAATAATTTATATTTAGAAAAACAAAATATTCGAAATATAATTGAAAGTGTAATATAGTCTAACGTGGAGATATGTCCACGTTTCTGTTTAGGTTGATGTAAAAGAATTGAGCATTAAGTAGTCACAAATAAGGTGAATACGACAATGTCACAGAGGTGTTATAGAAAATTTTCTAGAATGAGATACAAATTAATCATGGTGAAAAATATACATATCTGATTTTGTGAAGGGGACACGAGATGCATAAAAACGGTTCACCCACAGCGGGAATATATAGTAATTTTGGGCGTCTGCCGGACTTCATGATGTCGGACTAAGTAGCGAAATAATAATCCGGAATAAAATAATATTAGAATAATAATTAAATAAAAAATAAAGTCATGTCTAATTAAAGTATGATCATAAATTTATTAAGTATTATATTATGCATTCGTCTAATGCAGCGCTGTACTTGGCATTAATATTTTTGAGAATAATTCAAATACATTAACTTACGTATAATTGTGACGAATAAATAAAGTAGAATTTAATTACTAACATGTTTGTTGATCAAGATAAAGCTAAAATAAGTATAAATAAATAATTAAGATAATGGTGCGTTTCTCTAAAATAATAAATAAATAGTTTGTGTACAGCGACAAAATCTGTAGGTACCTAGTTTAACATTTTCTTGATGTAACTGAACAAATCATAAGGTCCCTTTTATTCAAGTGTTGATTTATTTCATTAATTGCAAAGCGTTGATAATTTTATTTTACGTATGGGAATGAGTGAGCATGTCATTAGATTGCATGTAAACATTTTTAACAGCCAATACAATTTGATTAAGTTTAATAACTGTTACATTTCTGTTGCTTGAATTATTAAGGCTAATGACTATCGTTAAGGATTGACGTTACCAGTAATCACTCAGCCACAAAAGACACAACTAGAAAACGGTACGTCCACCTTAGGGATGATCCGGCCTAGTGTTTTATTTTAAATGAAGTGGGGCTAACTGGGAAATTTAGATTAGATCATTCCGCAAGAATTATTCAATTAATACCTTTACTCAAAATAGCTAAACTAAAGGCTATCTTATAAAAGAACAAAGGAGGTCAGGTAACTATAATTTTGAGCAGGGGATTGCTACGCTAACCCATATAAAGAGTCCCCTCTCACCCACGTCTCTTTGTTTGCGGTCAAGTCGGAGAGGACATCGCCTCGCGCGAGAGGAGAGGCCTATAAAAAAATCGTTGAGGATGTTAAATTGGTGGAAACAATAAACATCTGAATAAGCTCCAATTGTTATATGTGTAGCAGAAATTAGCGACATTTTTTTTTCAATTTTAAATAGACACAATGTCGTCATTGTATATTGTTTTATATTGTAACGTGGAGATGCGTCCACGTTTCTAGTTGGGTTGATGTACAAGGATTGAGCATTAAATAATCACAAATATAGTAAATACGTTAAAATAATTAGACGCCGTATAACGTTTAGCATCGTAAATAAGATTTTAGAGACCGTTATCGGGTAACTTACAATAGATCTATTTTACAAATATAAATATTAGTTATTGACTATACACTATGCTAATTAATTACATCTTAAACAAATTAATTCTACGTAGAAGCTAGGCATGTGAACAAAGTCCATTGACCGATGTCACACAGAAAATATTCTAGAATGCGTAAATGAGATACAAATTAATAATGACAAAAAATATGCATATCGTGGAAGAGGATCAATATGTATAAAAACAAAGCAATAACAACATATGTATAAAATAGTTCTTGATAATAAATTCGGGCTTCCGCCCGAATTTAAATTCGGGCATTAAGGTCGTAATGGTCAACTAAGTAGCGAAATCATAAGCCGGAAGAAAATAATATTAGATTAGTAATTAAATATAAATAAAGTCATCTCTAATTAAAGTATGATAATAAATATATTAAGTATTTTATTATGCATTCGTCTAATCTAGCGCGGTACTTAGCATTAATTTTTATGAGAATAATTCAGATAAATTAACTTGAATATAATTCTGATAAATAAAGTAAAGTCGAGTGTAATTAGTAACAAGTTTGTTAATCAAGGTAAAGCCAAAAGAAATACAAATAAATAATTAAGATAATGGTGTGTTACACTAAAATAATAAATAAATAGTTTATGTACAGCGGCAATATTTGTAAGTACCTAGTTTAACATTTCTTTGATATAAATGCACAATTCATAAAATCACTTTTATTCAAGTGTTCATTTATTTTATTAATTACAAATCATTGATTACATTATTTTACGTATGGGAATGGATGAGTATGTCACTGGATTGCATGTAAACATTGTTAACGACCAATACAATTTAGTTAAGCTTAATAACTGTTTAATTTCTGCTGAATTATTAAGGCTTCTGACTATCGTTGAGGATTGACTTTACCAGTAATTACACAGCCACGAAAGGCACAATTAAATCTAAATGGCCCGTCCAACTTAGCGATTGTCCAGCCTAATGTTTTATCCTAAATTAAGTGGGCTAACTTTGGGATTTCGATTGGATCTTTCCGCATCAATTATTCAATTAATAACTATGCTAGAAGTGGCTAAACTAAAGTACCATCTTATAGAATAACGAAGGAGTTAAGGAACCTATAATTGTGAGCAGGGGATTGCTGCGCTAACCTATATAAAAGTCCCCTCTCACCCATTTCCCGTCGGAGAGAACAGCCCTCCGTCCTGAAACAAAAAAAGGTCCCTGTTTGTCCTCTATTGCTGTTGGATAACGCACCATCATATCCACCTGAGGAGGAATTAGAGAAAGAGGACATAACAGCTATCTTCCTTCCATTAAATGTCACATCACTTATCCAACCAATTGATCAAGGAGTTATAGAATGGTTAAAAAGGTGATATCGGAGGAAGTACATAAGCTCCTAAAAGTCCGAAGAAGGTTGTAACATATTTGAAGTTATGAAATGCCTTAACATGAAAGATGCTATCTATACGCTTGCTGAGTCGTGGGAGGAACTGCAACCTGACACGCTGCGAAAATACTGTGAATCAGTGAAGAGCTCAATGATAACCAGATTATTGCCGCTGCTTTGGAAAATAAAGGTGAAGAAACTGTGAACGAAGACTCGGACGGTGATAATGACGGACCCCATACCCGGATTTCACACTCCAGCGCCAAGAACGCTTTTGATTTTGCCCTTCAGGACATCGAGAAGAACTCGACCACAACACATATGGACATTCTGTGGATCAAGAAATTGAGGAACACTGCAGCTAAGTCTAGAATTTCATCTGCTAAACAAAAATCTATAACTGACTTTTTTTTTAAGTAATTTTTTACTCTAGGCTTACCTTCAACATTTACAGTATGTATGTACATACAGTAAATACAAGCAGTATGTATTGCTCTTTTTCAATAATAATAACAGCTGTTGCGCGGTATTTTGCAATATTTTTACTGTAGGGAACAATACAGATATTTTTGAGTTCAGGGGTTGTTTATTTTACTGTAATACCGTATTACTCCGTACTTTCTGATAATTATACCTTTTTTGCATTCCGACCCCCAGTCCCAAAGCTGATGGATTACAGGGGTTCTACTGTACATTCATGAGTACAACGAATAATTAATATGACGTTATAAGGTTGGTTGCCATTCCATCAAGTAATCAAATAGGCTTCAGAGCTACTCTCTTTACACACAAGCCACTCCTAAAATTTCAAATTTAAATATATACACTACAAAATAGAAGTATAACAAAAATAATAGAAATTGAAAGGAGGTCACAAACGATAAACAACAACTAGATGCAAGCCGAAATTTATCAAACAGAAAAAGAACACCGAAACACTAAAATTTATATTCCATTTGCTAAAATATTTCCTTGCCATTACAACACAAAATTATTACTTGAATAAAGGAGAAAAATGAATATTTGAGTATTACATTATTATTTGAATAACTGTGTAAACGCAACTTTAATCTAATACATAAAACTTTTTTGTTTTCATCCGTCATCGTGACATTGTCGTTGTCCACCGTCCATCTAGGCACTAAATCGCTTGTAATGACCGTTCTACGATGAAAAATAGCTTCCGTTTCCGGCCGAATGATAGCTTATGTACTTTCCACAACGTCCGGACTCCTCTCGTTTCTATTTCCTAGTTTATTTCTCAATGAGGTAATGAAGTACTGTTGAATACAATTGTTACAAGAATTTATAATCTATCCAAATGTATGCATTCTAAATAAATTGTTAATAAAGAAATCGATTAAGTCATGATTTTTCACATATTAAATATGATTTTTAGGTCTTTTAAGCAGGACGGAGCCGGTCTTTTAAGCAGGAAGCAAGTCAGGCAGTTCACAGCAGGAAAACTTGTATTATGAAATGTTGATTTAATCATGAAACTGAAGAAGTTAGTAATTTATTTGGTTTCTTTACCCTCGCTAAACTGTTTGCAGCTATTTGACAGATAATAGCTAATGACTCAGGTTATGTTTTGTATCTTTTATAAACGTGAAACGTGAATATATAATTATTTAATAAAGAAGTATTTTTTATAGTGAATATGATGGTCCAATCTGACAATGATGAGCATTTCGGAGTAAAAGAAATAGCTTGAAAACAAAAACCATATCTCAAAAAATCAAGAAAAGTTGGGTGAAAGGATTTGAATACGAAGAGAAGTAGATGAGTGTCAATTTAAATGTTTTGACAAAATGAGCGAAAATTGAAGAATTCCAGCTTTATCTCAAATATTTAACAAGCTTAACTACTTAACAAATCAAAAACAAGCAGGATCTTTATGGACTAATAGAAGCGAAAGAAATAAAGCATAAGTGTCCAAGATCGGAAGATCCTAGTAAACACATCGAAAAACAGAAGCTTTAAGTTTCTTTTGTGATAGTGAAGCAAAAGTGCCAGTTTTTTAAAAAAGCATTTTGTGCTATATATGCGATGAAAATTAGTGCCGCTTTTAGATTGCAAATCTTGCACCGTTTAGGAGAATTTCTAGTAAACAAAAGGGACAAATGAACCAAATAACTATTGCTGGATATGCGATTCGAAAAATCAAAGATCATATCGGTTAGTTTCCCGTATAACAATCTCATTATGCTTCTAAAGATTATTGACAATATACAATATGTTTGAAATAAAACATCGAGAATCCCAGGTAAAACTATCGTTTGACTGTAAAGTGTTTAATGATCACTTTAACATTCATTTTGACCGTCCAGAGTTGGATGCGTGCTGGGAGTGTGAGATTATTAATGTTAGGATTCAATCACCTGATCTGAATCAAACAGCAGTTATGACTGCGAAAGGGGAACTAGCAGTTTATAAAAAAGGGCAAATAAATTTTATTGAAGTATTAGGAGCCTTCTGAAGATTTGTGAGGATAGAGAGGATGTTATAGGTTTAACATTCGACTACATGCATAACGTTTCTCTGGCGCGTATTCCTGTACAGCAAATGTATTATTTCAAACAGCTTTCTCTGTTTCTACACCAGGATAGCATTGCACTCAAAAGTCCAAATGAGAATTCCTCCTTTTTTTTAAAGTACATACAGGAAGAAGTTGCATAAGAGTTAAAGGAACTATATATTTTTTGAGACTCCTGCGGCCGTCAAATTTGCAACCAAGTTATCATAAGTTTATGCCTGGCACTTGTGGATACTGGAAGACTTAACAAGGTTTACCACCGTTTTCAAGTACGTGAGCAAAGATTTTTGCCCAACGATAGATCCTCTGGGATCGTATAGAAATTATTAATAGAAAAGGTCGGGTTTCATCATCTCATGAAAATCTGTTATTTGGAACTGCCATAAAAAATGGTTGTTAGTACGGTAAATATCGAAGATATCTTGGATTTTTGAAAACTTGCATTCTTGCAAGACATTCTAAAGTCTTCAAGGAGCCGGAGACGGTACAACTCACCGATTGTAGGTGGGATGACATGCCCCTAAAGTTCAGCTTTGAAGAACCATTTGTAGTTACCATTCATACCAAGGATATCTGGGAAACTGGACCTTCATATGGCAAAGGTGCATTGAAATTTTATACAGATGGTTCTAAATTGGATAGTGGTGGAGCGGGGGCTGGAGTGTATGGCCCTAAGTGTAACACAGTGATTTCACTGGATGCACACACAACTATACTACAGGCTGAAATAATAGCCATTGATAACGGTGCTCTAGAAATCATGCGACAAGGTATGAAAGGGGCTAATATCAATATACAAATTGATACTAAAGCAGCGCTTGTTATGGGTTGGCTATTTCTTCACATGATAACCAGTCCTTAGGTCCTCTGAGACTGAATTGCCCTGACTAGTCCGATGAAGATCAGCACAGAATCCGATGAGGTGTATTATGTCCAGAGAACAGAAGCTCCCTAAAACCAGATATGCGCCAGTACCTACGTACGGATAAGGATGTGCATATAAGTAAACACGTCATATAACAAGGTAACCATAATTTTTTTTAAATATTTGTATAAAAATTTTAACACCATATAAATAAATATAAGTATTTGTTAAGAAATATCGTAAAAGGCAATAACTATTAAATCTGTTCATGAACATATCACAATAAGATAAGAAATTTCTTTTATTATAATCTCCTAAATAGTCCAGCTCTATTTTAACAATTTATTACTTTGAAATAATTATTACTTCGAGAAGTTATTACTCAAGTTATATCATATACACTTGAGTTATATCATATTATAATAATTAACTAAATTCTCACAGCACTTTTGAAAAATATTATTTGGACATAATACTGAGTTCAAAATTTATTACTTTGAGAAGTTATTTGTCAAGGCTAGATATCAAAAAATAAACAATATATGTTTCATAAACAATATATCTTTCAACAATATATCTTTCAATATATCTGTCATATCTTTCAGAGTATCATAACTTCAAGTAACTATTCTTTTGTAAAACAATCTGAAGCAAGCCTAAGTATAATAAAATTCATAAGTGACAACTTTGCTTTCTGTCACAATTCCTCCAAGCTATTTCAGAAACAAAAGATGGAAAAACCAGGAAGCCCACCATCTGCCCAAGAAGTTGAAGCTTTCTGGAGAGACCTATACGAATATACGAATACACTAATACACGGTACCAGGTCTTGTAGAGACTCCGGCGATGACGTTGTTTAATTTCTTTTGTGAATGTCACGCCCAAAATCAGGATACTTGTCCGCCTATAACAGTTGATGAGATACAGAGAACTTTGAAAGGCAAAAATAACTTCGCCGCGCCTGGACCAGACGAATTTTTGGTGGAAAAAGTTTACTTGCACGCACATATATCTGGCCAGAGAATTCACATCGTATCTCAACGGAGAAAAGCCTATTCCGCCGTGGGCTACAGAAGGGCGGACAGTATTGCTGTACAAAAAAGGACCAGCATCTGATCCAAGAAATTATAGGCCCATAACTTTCCTAAACACTTGCTATAAGATATTTACTAGCATTTTAAATGAAAAAAAATTAAATGCCATACAACCCGTTTGGGGACGTATTTACGTACAACGTGGATCTAAGGGAGGCTTGGCTCCTTGCAAAGAAAATATTCTAATTGATCGTTGCGTCATTCAAGACGCAGTACAATATAAGCGCAACCTCTCCATGGCCTGGATCGATTACAAGAAGGCATTCGACACCACTCCACATAGTTTGGTTATCAAATTATTGGAGAGCCTAAAAGTCGCAATGGTTAACTCGCTTTGTCATTGAAGCTGACAAGCAAAGCGATGTACCGAACGCAGTCCGTTACCAAAGGGGCATTTTCCAAGGCGACTCCCTAAGCCTTTTGTGTTATGCATTTCACGACTCCGTCTATCCGTAGCTTTACGTTGCTTGAAAGAGTACCCATGTGAAAAACCTAGTAGTCGGATACACACCGTAAGTCATCTGTTTTATATGGATGACTTAATACTTTAATTTCCGGCGAAAAGGAGTTGGCCAACTTCCTAAACATACTCACCAGGCATACTAAGGACATTGGTATGGCATTTGGATCAGATAAATGCGCAGTGGTCCATATCAGAAAAGGAAGACCGGATATAGA
>WYDF02115906.1:0-10265 GCA_009867245.2 Adranes taylori
TTGTTTGTGTTCAGGGTTATATCTCGCGTGGTAGACATTTCAGTGTGCCAAAGTTTCGCCAGTCACATCTGGCATTGTCGATGCTTAGACAAAGTCTGAAAATTTATTGTGTAATGCGTTTCGAATTCGACCTTGTTATTCTCCTTTCTACGTTAGCGCTTGTCGCACCTGCTACGGTGATGCATGTTGTTGTGTCTACACATGTTCTTGATGGTGGTCGTACACTGGGTGGTTGAGTGGATGCTGATCGTACCGCAGATGCTTTTTTGTCTGGTTTGTTGTTGATGTGAATTATTTGTTGTTTATTTTCACGGCAATACAAGTTTCCTAAGTGCTCAAGTTTCAAATGTTTTCGTTGTCATTTCATTTATTCATCGTATCCAGTCGTTTTTCGATTTCTATGGCTTCTCTACTAATTCTTTTGCTATAGTGAGTTCCAGTGGCTATTGTTCTAGTTTTCGAAAGCTAGTCTATGACCGGTTGCTGTTCTATTTTGGGCAATAAGAACCTCAGAGGACGTGGTGAAGTTCTTATTCACGTTGTTTGTGTGTTCAGCTATTCTGGATATTTTTCTGTTTGTTTAACCGACAGCCTAAATCGCATTCATTGCAGGGTACTTCGTACACTCCTTGGTTTTCTACTGGAATTTTGTCTTTTGGTTTGGATAATATGCTGCTGCTTTTTGATGTGCGTTAATACTGTTTTCATGCCGTTTTTCTTTAGGATCGATAATATTTGTCGGTAGTTTCCTTTATGTACGGAAGAGTTGCAATGGCAATTGGTTCAGATGGTGCTGGTTCCGGACGTTGTATTTTGTGTTTCGGAAGTAGATTCTTGTTTATTTGGGTATTAGTATAGCCGCTCTGGAGAAGTGCTTGCAATATTGCGACTTCAGTGTCTATTCCTTCATTGTCGGTACGTAGCCTTGACCGATGAATTTGTTTTTATTATGAAATTATTCTGGCCTGGATGGTGGTCTGAATTAACCTGTAGATAGCGGTTTGTATGCGTTTTCCTGCTATAAACGGTATGTGCAAAAGACTCATTAGGATTCATTGAAATTAGTACATTTAAAAAAGCTAATTGATGGTCGCTCTCTACTTGTATGGTGAATTGGATACAAACTCTCTCCAAACCATTTCTTTCTTACAATTCCACATCGTTCATCTTATTTTTCACTTGCTTCCTCACTTTCATATCATCCACCATCATTCTCTCATATCCTGACCATCTCATCCTCTAGTACACTTTTCTTCTCTCTCTATCTCTTTCTCTCATACACCCATTCATTTCCTCCAATACTTGCTCGCCCATTCATTACCTTCAATCCTTGTGCTTTCTTGTTTCTATATACATTTTTTACTAATCTATCCTGTTCATCCTTCATCAACCCTTCTTACATATAATAATATTCGTTTTCTTAACATTCACTAATCCTCTTTCTTCCATATATCTATTCTCCCTTTCTACCACCTCATTAATATCCTCTCTTGTACTGACCATGCACACAATATCATCTGCATACGCCAATAACCATATCTTTTATCCTCCCAATACCGCACCTCCTGATTGCCCCTTTTTCAGGACATTCTACAAATCCGACATGTATATGTTGAATAAACGTGCGGTTAGCGGACACCACTGCCTCACACCCTTACATATCTCTAACCAGTCTGACACCCTTTCTCCCACTCTCCCCCTTACCTTTGTCCCTTCATACAACCCTCTAATATCCTCACACAACCTTTCCAATATACCCAAAGCTTCCATTTTCCTCCACAGTTTCTCCCTTATCAATTAGTCGAATGCCGATTTCTAATCTATGAATACTAAGCATACCTTTTTTGTCGTACTCGCTTCTGGTTTATTATATAATTAAGTAGGACTATATTATCCACTGTGCTCCTACCCTTTCTAAACCCAGCCTGCGTTTCCGACAACACATTCTTCTCCTGCATTTCCATATCTAATTTGTTATTAACTATCCTTGCGAATAACCTATATCTCTACTCATACTTGTCACCCCTCTACAGATTTTCACATCACTTATATCCCCTCTTTTCTATACCGGAACTATTTCCCCTCTTTCCATTCGTGAGGCATTTATTCTCTCCCCATGCTCTTAGTCAACGCTTCCACTCCATCTAATTCCTTCCATACATCCACAGGGATCCCATCTGGACCGGCTGCACTTCCCCTTTTTATATTCTTTATCTCTTCTATGAACTCTTTCGTTGAACCCCCTCACCTCCCCTCCCGATCCACCTCCTTTATCTTATTTTCTCTCTGTCTATTTCCACATACATTCGTACATAAACTCTTTACATTGTCTTTCCCATTCTTCTATCTTTATTTCACCTTTAATATTACATCCCCCATTCATATCTCTTTCTCTCAGGTATTTCCATACCTCACATTCACTTTTCAAATTATTAATTACTTCCCTTTCTTTCTCTTTTATTCTTTTCCTGTTACTTCCATACCTCTTTTGCTTTCAAATATTCCTCCCATGATCTCTATCCGCACCTTACGTTTATTAATACATCCCTCACGTCGTTCTTTGCTTTTTCTAACTTCTTATCAGATACACTCTCCACCTTCTTCCTTTATTATCCCCCCCTTTTTTTTTCTCTTCATTCAAACCACCCCTTATCACATTCATCACTTAATAGTAGTATACAGCTTTTAACAGTATTTTTGCATCCATGAAAACCTATTAAAAATAATAAAACAAAAATTTACAGTTACACGCTTCTTTATTGTGTTAATATTATTAACTGCTATTAGCTTTCTTTGTTTTCTTCCTAGCATTTTGAATTTTTGCTTTGAGAGCGTTAATATCAACAGGTGTATTCATTTCTACTTTTTTCTTTTGATAGACAGGCTCTTCTGGAGCTATAAATGCTTGTTCGCGCTTCTCGTGATAATTTGCCACAGCATTGACTTGTTTTTCGGCAATTTCTTGTTGCTTTTTCAGTTGCTTTTCTTTCTTTGATAGGAAATATTCGCCAGTTCGAATTTCTACATCGATCTATAAATCAGACACAATAATATTGTAAAAATTAATAAATGATAAACAGCTTATACGTATTCGCTTCACATTTGAAAACCAGCTCTTAAATCACTGCGCTACCGTTGTAATTTATACTTACAATGAACGTATGATAGTATTACTTAAATAGTAAATAGCTATTTATTGTTAACTAGCTAAGACATACAGCTACGGTTAAATGGGGAATGTTTGCAGAATTCAATACTCGTGACAAATCTCATTTCAAATTAATCCTAGCTTTTTTCGATTTTAAGATAATTTGAAAACACAAAAATTTGTCGATTTCAATGTTCCTAAATAACTCGATTACACATAATACAACCTCTTCTAAAGTTTTACAATATTCATACACGTTTGTAAGACAATTTTTTTTATGCAAACAGATATCTCTGATTGTCATTTGTTTTCAAGTTATTAGTACTATCTTTTGTTTTTCATATGGCAGCCACATTGCACATGGAGATGTCATTCATGAAATGAATTGGAACTCAAACTTAGAGAATATTGACTAGAAGCTATAATAATCAACAAAATAACTACCTACTCTCAGAATAGAGTTTTCAAGAAGACTTTGTTTTCATTAATTAGATACGTTAATCATTTCGAAAACTACATATTGACTGTATGAAACATCCAATTAGCTTAAAAAGCCAGGTGTGGTAGATGGACCATTTCTGGCATAGATGGTAGCCGGTATCAGTACCCTCTGCAGTCAGTAGCATTGTTTAAAGACTCAGCTTACTGCATCATGCTGGTTTGTTTACGCCAATTTGAAAATCCTCTATATAATGTACATATGTAACAATTAGAGTTTTATGAACGTAGATGGTAGTTCGACGAAATGACATCCTTAGTGCGATGAACAATTATAGGATGTCATTTCGTCTAACCATCTACGTTCATAGAACTCTATAATTGTTACATATGTAAATTATATAGAGGATTTTCAAATTGGTTTAAACAACCACCTATGCAGAAAATAGAACATCTATTCTGCTTGGCTTTTAAGCTAATTGGATGTTTAATGCAGCAAATAGGCAATTTTCGAAATGCTTAACTTATGTAATTAATATTCATTTATGCCATAAAGTAATATTATCACACATACGTTATTCACTTGGTTGTCAATTATAAATAATGAGCAACATTGTCGAAACCGTTAACCTGATTTTTTTAATGCTAATGCTGGCCCAAATATAAACTTATTAATATATATTCTATCCATATTAAGAACAGATATTCTGTAATATTGATGAGGAATTGGAAATAAGATGAGTTAAAAGTCCGATTACGGGGCCTTAAAAAGAATCTTATTAAAAAGAAGGCTAAGCGTGTTCTAAGGCAGCCTATTAAAAATAGCAAAAAATATAAATCACTTGACATGGTAGCGAAGTGGTTCACGAGTTTGTTGTTTCAAACGTTAAGAGAATACTGAAAAGATCCTCGTAACAATGCTCAACAAAGCTATCTATTCCTACCATCCTGTTTTTAAAGAATATTTGTTTGTTGCTAGTTTTCAAATATAATGATGAGCCACCACAAGGTCGAAGTGATTTAGCTGAAAAATTAACAAAGCTAATACTTGCTTATATATAACACTGTTGAACATAATGTATGATATCCACGTTACATATAAGTGCATTGGCAATAAGTTAAGGTTCGGTTGTAATCGTACAATGAATCATATTTAACAAGAGTATGAGGTGCATTCGTAGTCAAGCTCTCAAAATAGGAGGGTATTGTTTCTCGCATTTACATTACAGCGCGAGGTTTAAGCCTAAAGTGTATATTAACGTGATGAGTATAATAATACATGAATCTGTAAGTTTTCAAATATCGTCGCTTACGTTGTCGAGTACACCTGAAGTAATTAAAATAACATTTCTTTTGACGTAAATGCCATTAGATATCGATAGAACGTGAATAATAAAACACTTGAAATTCGAATGACGTTTACATAGACCCCTCTAATAACATCGTGTTCATATAATAAAAGTTAAATAAAATGTTGTGAATCAAATGTCAATTTAGATAAATATATCATGGCATTTAGCATGGTATAGTCCAACAAATTTGGTAAATAAAGTATTAATCTTATAGCTTTTACTAGCAAATAAATCAACTGATAAAACCAATTTATTAAATCAGAAATATAGACATACCTTTCGTTCCGTAGGTGGTGGCGGAAAGACTGTTTCCTTTTTCCTCTTTATAAGTTTTTTCTTAGGTTTAGTATTCTTCTTAAGAGTTTTCTTAAATTTAGGTAGAAATCGATCCCAATTCTCATTTGCCAGTAAAGGATTCCTTAATAGCTCCCTTTTAATCATTAATGACTTAATGTTATAAATAGGATGAATGTTGTGCATAGTATCTAAAACTATTTCTCTTACAAATGATAAACTTCTAATGGGACCAATAACAGAAACTGTTTTTCCATGAACTAATATCCTACAATTAGTTAATAGTTCTATAGATTTTAACGTACAACCATCAGGTCCAATCAATCTCTGCCTTCTTTTGAGAAATTTATCTTTTTTATTCACCAAGCCACTTATTTTAATTATATCACAACTAGTGTTGTCTTCTAATACTTTGCACGCTATTTCAAAAGGAACACATCTTGCTAATAATCTTATCAGATCTCTCGCTTTAATAATAATATACGGATCCCAAGTTTTTCTTGTTGTTTTTACTTCCATAGTACCTTCAACTAAATCTAATTCTGCTTTTATGTGATAAGATTCCAACGCCTTTACAACAAGTGGCCAAGCTGCTTTAATGTATTTTTCTCGATATTCTGGGAATAATAGCTTGAAGCTGGATTCTTCCAAGAGCCCATGTGGATTATCATTGGGTTTAAATGTTGGTATTTCCATTTCCCAAGCTTTGTCAATTGGCCCAGTAGCCTTAGCCAACTCATTTCTACCATATTCATCAACTTTATCTACAGTCCAATTATCCATTTTTGAGTTTCGTTATTTATTTCACGGATTTTTTTAATCCCAGTTAATACCATACGCACATTGTGCACACATATATATATGCTGTAATATACTTATTTATAGTCGGTCTATTTCTGCCGTGTAGGCTTATCACCGACTATGTGTTTTAACGTCGAGCCTCTACCATTGACGCTAAATAGGTAGGTTATCAGATAATTTTGTCTTTACCAATCTTTATTGATTAACTCATAAAGAGATCTTTATGTTGCGTGCCACATTGGATCGAAGTTTTAGATCTACCCCTATAGATGTGCATGATATATTATAGTTACCTTCCTCCTATAATTACAGACCTAGTTTAGTGTGTTGCATAGATTTGATCAACAACGCAATCCATTGTTTACGCTGGGGATCGAACCCGGGACTCTGCGCTGGATATGTTTTGTAAACATATGGCTGTGTAAATCTATGGATGTATATAGATTTTCAATAGTTAGGAAACTCAATGGACACGTATGTTATCATTTAACGCCTTTTTGTGTAAAGAGAAATACTATTTTCCTGTCTGGTAGTATGTAATACAAAAATTATATTAAATCACAATTGGTACTGTTGAAAGCAAACGTTTGACTAAAGCAAAAGTTTGGCTAATGATATAAATGGATTCCTTAAAAAAATATATATTTTTCAAAGGTGTCTTGTAATTATAATTTATATGAGTTAAAGAACCTAAATAGTCAATGTTATTAACAGTTTATGCGTGGACACATAAAGGTGAGTAATTTAGTAATGATGGGAATTCTGCTTCCAAATGCGATGGACAGTTTCGTTCCGTGAAGATACTGCGATAAAGTACCTTTCTTGTTCCGTTTAAAACATATTTAACCTATGCCTTACAGTGACAAGAAAAAATAACTTATAATCAAATATTTTATTATCTTTAATAATTAGTATATTATATTCTTTGTGTGCAGCGTTGTTTCTTTTAATTAAAATTACTTTTTTAATATTAATCAAATAAATATTAGGAAATAAATTATTTTTGGTTAAAATGTTTCTAGCAATTAATGTTTTAAAGACAAACATTTTGTAATAAATAATATTAATTTCGTGAATAGCATCAATTGTTTCCAGTTTTAAGTGTGTCAGAAAATTCACATTTCAAATCTTTTACAATTTTTTCAATTTATATCGTTAAAAAAATCTGAACTATAGAGAAACAGATCAATGAATTATCTATTAAAATGTTTATGTAACTTACATTTATATATATTTTAATAATCTATTTTTGGGAATACTGTCAAGGTTTTTGCATCAAACTATATCAATAATAATTTTGTTTTGTATTTTTAATTATAAGAACCATATATAAGAACTGGAACTAATCGTCGCAGGTCCGGCTCTGAAAATTAAAACCACGTAAAATCAACAGAAAGTTATAAATAATTTTGTATCAGGCAGGGTCGTATTTCAAAAACAATTTTGAAACAATTCGCAGACAAATAATCCAGGATCGTATTTCAAAAATGATGGTTGATGGAGTCTGCGCAGTAGCGAAACGTTGTATTACATAAATGTTGTCCATGAACTTAAGATGTGACATATGCAACAATCAAATTCTTAAAAGATTCTTAATATTATTGGAATTAAGAATGCTAGAATAAATTTTAGAAGATTATAAAATTTTGTTTTTGTAAATATTACAATTATGGTTCCGGGAATTTTATTGCTGATCTTCATGATTTGTTCGTCTCTTAATCTACATTTTTCTCTACTTAAACATATCTCATCACTTCTACTTCAGGAGATGCCAATACTGTCCCTATTAAAAAGTACACACCCTGTATATCAGAGCAAGCTTTGAATTTTGCCATCGTTCATCATTTTAAATTTAAGATAAACATATAATCTAGATAATTATTTTATTAATAAAATGTTACAAAAACTGATACGACACAATGAAATGAAACATGATGCAGAAAACTAAATAATACATAATGATACAGAAAACTAAGTAATACATAATGATACAAAAAACAACAAACAAAAACGGATGTCTTTATAAAAAATCACATTTTATTTACACTTCTTTGTGTATTGATTACATAGGTATACTTTTATGGCGCTTCATTTTCTATTTTTAAACAAGCCGGGATGTTTTTTGGCCAATTCTAGAACTTCCTTTTTCGGGGCCTTTTTCGTTTTGATATGAACTTAAAATATTCTGTAGCCTTTTTTGCTTCAGAGCTCCATGCTTGCTTTACAGTCTAGTCTTCTTAACAGTATTCTTAACTGTATTCGACATTATCGAATTCTTCTTCACCCTCGCTACTTTTCTATCATTTCATCACCAAGGTCAAGATCATTCAAACTGCACCCCTTGTATTTATTAATAGCATCTTTTTGTGAGAAAAGGAGAAGTTTTGAAACGTTTGCTGTCTGGTAAATATCAGATGGCAACCTATACCATGACCGCCAGTTGTTCTAAGTCATTATTTTCTATTTCTAATATTTGTGAAATAGTTCATATGCTTTCTTAGTTTTAGTACAGTTTTTGTAGAGAAGGGAAGAAGAAAGGCAGAAAGGTGAGAAGAAAATTTAACATAATTATATCTGTGAATTGTGAAGGTAGGGATGATAGAAATATGACATATGTGTGAACGTGCGAACATATTTATGAACGAACACTATATTATGGAACTCACACGGCAAGAAGCAAGATGACAGACGAAGAGTACACAACGTGATATCAATACTTGTCTAAATAAGCATTACAACTCACGAAACGAGGTCGGTAATTATAGGAGGAAGGTAACTATAATTTATCATGCACATCTATGGGAGTAAAGGAAAATATTAGGACAAGAGAGGAATGAAAAAATTAGAGTGAACAGATATAATAAGAGATACAAAGAAGTAATGGTGGTAAGTTATATGCCTGGGAATGTAAAATCGGAATTAGGTATGAATGCAAAACGAATAATTGCAAGGTTTAGATGTGGGAATGAGTAATAAATATTGGCTGGGAGAATATGATAGGAGATGCAGCATATGTGGATTAGTGGAAGAGTCATTGGAACATTGGATGAATGAATGTCGTGAAATAAGATGGACTGAGGGAACGAGGAATTTGAGAGCATGTTTGGAACAGGAAGGAAGGGTGATAGGAGTAATAAGGTGGTTAATGAAGGAGATTGGAAGCAGAAAATAAAAAAATCTGGATGCTGCGCACCATTTCATGATTTTTGTTTTATTTATGTATGCCAATAAAGGTTATATCTATCTATCTAGCTGGATCGCCGATAGCAAGTGTAACATTCTTTCTAAGTATGTGATAACCGCTAATGCAGGTACTAGAATGGTATAATCCAAAAAGATAGGGCTTATCACTTGTAAAAAAAATATTTCGGGTTTCTACTGCGAGATTCAGTGCTTCTTGACACAGTTTGTCAAATAAAACTGCCACCCTTCTGCCTCATACAACTATTTTTTTTTAAGAAGAATTCTCTCAGCAGGAGAAAGCAATTTTTCAAAGGCTCCAGAAGGTTTACTATGCTCATGTTTAATGTACGTTTCTAAAATATTCTTTGTAGTTCACCAACTCATCTCTTATTGAATAATAAAAGATTACAGTACGTGCCCTTTATTTGATGATTTCAAAGTTGTGATAGAGGGTTTCAGTTCCTCATTTATTGTAGTTTCTTTTACATCTAAGAGATCATACAAAATCCTTAGTACTCCTACATTTTATGAGTCATGAGTGAAAAAATTTAAAATACAAGTAAATATATACCGAATTTGGAAGATTTATGTGGATCAAAAATTTGATTTTCAAACGAATAACGTCTACTAAAATTGTGTGAATCCGAATCTTCACCTGAAGCAAATAAACAATATTGAAGATTATTTAAAAAAATGTAAAATAATACAAATTTAATTTACCACTTGTAGTATCTGGCATATACGTTGTATCAGAATCTTCTGGTAAATTGTCAGAACTTGTAGTATGTGGCACATACGTAGTATCAGAATCTTCTAGTAACTTGTCAGAACTCTGAGTTAACTCAACGGCAGCTGTACATAATAGAATGAATTAAATACTTATATTTAAATTTCGTAAGTTTAAGTTTGACAAACTGGCCAAAAGTTTTTAGTATTTAAATATGACATATATATTTAGTTAATTTTGAATTTAAAGCAGTGGCGTAACTATACCGTTCGAGGCCCGTGGCAAATTCATCGGATGGGCCCCCTCCCCCCAATATAAAGAA
>WYDF02115917.1:0-10265 GCA_009867245.2 Adranes taylori
GTGCTTTATTGTTTTTCATGGATAGAATGGCTTTTTCGATCTCTTCTTTTGTGATAGGGGGACCTGACATTTCTTCTGTAGGATATATGCAAGTTTCTGGACGTTCGTAATAAAAGAGTGAGTCTATATTTCTCTATATTGCTCATCGTGTACCGCATCATAATTCAAAGATATTTGTGATGATGGCGAGTGGCGCATTCGAACCAAACAAGAAGTATATCACCTCTAGGGTGATATTGGCCTGTTGCTGATATGAAGAAGAGATGGCTGCGGTTCCTGTTAAATGGCTGCGGGGCATATTATAAGAATTGATGGAGATACCATCTAAGAAGACTCTCGACCAACAACTGGAGAGTCTTCTTAGATGGCCTGAAGGCAGGCCAAGGAAGAGATGGATTTATGAGGTTAGAGAAGATATGCAGGCGCTGGGGAACAATGCTATGGAATAGCATTCCGCTGACAGTCCTTGATGATAATTATAATAATAAGAGTTTGATATCGAAACTCCAGTTGAACGCTCTTCCCAGATGCAACGGATCGATTTTCCCCAGAGGTGAAAATTTGGATGATGAATTAAGATGGCTTGCTTGAGTTATTATGCGAAAAACGAGTCAATGGAATATTGGATACGTTTGTTGGCGGTTGGGAGTGATGTATTACAGATCCAGAAGACCGCATCGTTCGCATATGGGGCGCTGTGGCGATTGGGGTTTGTAGCGATTTGGACAGTGACAATACATTCTTTACGGATAGATCTAGGTACGATGTGTCTCCAATTATGATTTTTTCAGTGCACAAATTACTCCAAAACCAAATCGTTCGTTTCTATAAAGACCTATTGCACATTAAATGATCTTTCGATATAGAAATTTACATACATAGTCAAGGCTTAGATCTTACCCTAAGAACGATGCTTAAAGGATTATCAAACAAAGGTTATTTTAATCTTCTATATACAACTGTTCTGAAGGTAACAAAAGAAAACGTGAAAAATTTAGACGTGCCAATGTCGCATTGTATTACAAATATTAAAATCGGATAAAAGCGTACATATCTTGAAACAATGGCCATATTGCACAAGATATTATCTCGGTGTGTAATTTGCCGTTTTGGTAACCAGGATTCATCGCTTAAATCGTGGGACTTACCGGCTCTCGCAAGGTTTTACTTTAATTAACTACAGCATCAGGGATGTGACAAAAATTTCTTGAAATTTACTTGAATCTCTTGAATGTGCTTGACCTCAATAAGATTAAAAATATTATCTTATTGTAATGTTTTATTTAGTTCAATGATTTAAAAATTAAAAAAGAAATATATATGTGAATTTTTAATCATATCGATCACTAACTATGCGTGCGTAATGAGTTTTTTTTTGTATCTAAACGGATGCCGATGCATAACCATCATCCACCACTGCAATGCATAACAGCATAGCATAGCATGGGAAGCAAGTCGATGGCCTTGTCTCACGCGTCACACATACGGTCGTTCGCTGAGGGGCCGCCACCGGCCGCCGTACAATAGCATGCCAGACGCACGACCCACAGACTCACTTCACTTACTGCCTGCTACTATTATATGCTTGTTTGGTTACGCGTGAAGCTTGCCTACTACATTAATAGAATCGTACAGCCTCATCCAGATGCAAACTTTTTATAAGATTTATCAATCATCGCATTATAAGTTTGTTACAATAAAATCTATATTAAACAGGAGAAGCTAATTGTAGAAATAGAATTTTCTAACTGACTCTATATATAATTTAATGAAAACATCTTCGGCGTTTTTTCTTTCATATACCATGTACGTACTACATATACGTACGTACTACATGAAAGACATAGAAGTAATGAAAATTATCGATTCTGAGATATTAATGGATAAACACGTTTTGGAAATCGATTCTGAGGTTTTGATGGAAAGCACGTTTTGGAAATTCCTGAGTTAAAAAATGATTTTCGACAACTGTCTGTCTGTGTCTGCCTAAACTACTGGACCGATTGAAATGAATTTTGGTACGCTGGTGCAAACTAATAGACTGAAATTACACATAACACAAAAGACTATGTGTTGCACTAATGGAATTAGTCCCATTTCTCTATCTGCAACAAAACGTAATGTTGCCACGTTTTGAATTTACAATATTAAGAATATTTTTCAAGCACTATAAAAGATACGACATTCATGTAAACTTTATTGTATAGTCTACCTAAAGCTCCTGCGATTTTATTTGAAACACTTTTTTTGTAATTACAATTTAACATGTATACAGGCTGTTTTTTCTACACAAGTTTTGAGGTCCATTTTCTCGAAAACCAGACAAACATTTCTTTTAAATTGTTTGAACCTAAAGTTCTGTAATCTTAAAGCGATTCAGAGAGTATAAAGAAAAGGACACGTAAACTTTGGAGAAATTTGACCTTGAAAACAATTGCACTAGTTTAAATAGTACAATTTGTATAAATCTTGGAAAAATGAGGCTTGGGTAAGATGTATAAAACTTAAGAACCGCCAATGTGAATAATTGAATGTCCTGTGCTGATTTTGCATAATAAAAAACACCCTGTATATTTGCATCTAATTTGTTAGACCTTTGATTTTTTTAAATAATCCAAACATAAGTTCCAAAGGTATTGGCTCTCCATTGGTCACTATGGTAACCGTAAATTTACATATCAACACGCATACTAGATGAATAGTAGGAGATACGAGGAGAAAACTTCCATGAGATATACGAAACGGTCCTTGTGTAACTTAAGAAATGTGTTGTCATTAGCGGGTCGAAATTAAATTTAGTGGGGGGTTTTAACTCATCACATATACACTACACCAGATTGTTTCTAATATTTTTTCAGCATAATCTAAATTTTATATGAAATGGCTCTTTGAACTTTATTAACCCCCTGCACTAAATACGCTATTGATTAGTGTTCTAGAAAAGACATTTAAATAAATGTTTGTAAAAGAAC
Organism: Adranes taylori; assembly: GCA_009867245.2. Lineage (NCBI taxonomy): Eukaryota > Metazoa > Arthropoda > Insecta > Coleoptera > Staphylinidae > Adranes > Adranes taylori. Next base: position 2,973 of record WYDF02115917.1, read on the forward strand.
GTACTGATTACTATTGCAACAGCAACGAAAAAATATTAAATTCAAAAGCATGCGAAGCCGTTGTCGTATGGTAACAAGTCAGCATTTCTATGCTAATCAATTATAATCCCAGCTTGATTGTATTTAATAGATGTGTTATAATTAAAAATGTTCAAAATTACATAGATCAGTCTATGCTTTATGCAGTATGTAATAAAAGTTTTGACTTCCAGTATATGAAAGATGAGGAGGTAGTCGAGTCCACGAATTTTCTATTTATCCGTGTAAAAAGAAAAACACCCCAATTAGACGTATCCTTTTTGTTTTCATTTGAGCTCGTCCTATGCGATTACCAAGGTTTGCAGGGCCACGCCTAGGTATATTGGCGCCGGGGTGGTAGACAAAATTTGGTGCTCCTAAAGAGCCAAATTTAAGGACAATTGGTATTTCCATATTAGAAAAACAGTGTAATATTACCGGTATATAAATGATAATCTCACCATATCTTATACCGATTGGGAGCTAGAGCTCCAGATTTAATGACGTGGGAGTTGAAACTGGGCCCACATCGTGAAAATAGTGTGGCTCCGGTGTCTTAACTGAAGAGATTTTAACGCTTATTTCACCCACCATATTTTCAATAATAAGTTGATAAGCTTTTCACCCTTTTGTGCTTTCGACTGATTGATAGATTTCTCTAATTGGTTATTAGTTCTACGAATTTTAGTAAAAGGCGTTTCATTGCAATCCTACACAAAATTTTGGTTGCGTAAAGCTCCTATCACCACCGGTTATGCGAATCATCACTTATGCGTCAATAAAATAAAGCAATTTTGATCCTTAGAAATCTCAACGGAACAAAGAATTTGTTTTATTGTTCGTAGTTCAAAAGTTTTTTTAAGCCACAACCAAGCGACGTCGGCTACTACTAAACGTGCCACAGGCCACCTGACTACTAGAGCAATTTTTTCTTAGCTGATTTCACATAAAAGGACCTACTCAATATAGCGTTCCTCGGACGCATTTTGGGTTTTGTTCTGATCGTCTACGAGTGAGGACCTCACACGATTCAATCAGCAATAATTCACCATTAGGTGATCAAACGTATTCTTGAATAGCGAGCAGAAGTCGCAGTGTTGAATATGATTCAAAGTAAGCGCCAGCAACAAATCACATGTTTTATTTAAATTTAAATTAACTTCAAATCAATCAGTAGTAAAATTTTGTAATCATCATAATCCTTCATAATATTTCCTTGATAAATCTTCGTCGATGAGAAAGCGAGGAAGAGGGAGGTCAACCGCTCAACGCACCGAGGCAACGAAGATTGCAGAGATAGACCTGTAGAGATACGTGAAAAACATCACCGACGCTCGTTCCGCTATTACTTCGGCGACAGCGAATAAATCCTGCAATATATCTTACACCATTTTCATATCTTCGTCATGTTAACTGACTGGATCAACCTACAATATCTTTGTTAAATATTCATCATTCAACCATGTAATTCTACCAACGTCCTGGAGAAGCAGAAGAGAAGCCGAAATTCAATCAGAAGAACAAATTAATATCATAAATCAAAATATCTATAATTCGCTACTTTTGTTGCTATTTATGCTAATGGAATATGGTAATGGAATCATCCTAAGAATTTTTCATTATAAATAGAAGCTATGAATTGTCAGTAAATTAAAATCGCAAATATAAGCATATATATGAAGTTACAAATATTAACAACAATAAACCAAATTATTTTAACTCTGTTATTGCGTATATCTATTTTTGTGCTTGAGTACTTTATTATAATAATAAGATTAGCGAATTTCTAAGCCAACTCTGAATTAATTCATGCCATGAGTATTTTTGATCGAATAAGAATAAGAAAAGTTACAATGATCAGAATAAGAAAAGCAGTATAGTGGTCAAAAGCATAACCTCGATCGTGCTTTAAATTCTATAAGAGCATATGTAGTAAACGTTATATGTAGTCTGACTTTCACTGTAAATAAAGGTGGAAGGGTATACCATTCAGCGAATCCTTTTAATGGATCCAAAGCCACATTTAAATACAATTAATATTTTTAGTCTATTACTTGCCCCTCAATATTTGCTCCCCGGATGCCGTGCACTTCTTGCTCCACCGCTTTATCAACTGGAGTGTTCTTGGTGGTTATAGAGTCTCATTGAGTGTGCTGGTATCTGTTATGGTGTAGTCAATTAGAATAAAGTTAGCCAATGTGTTAGCCAATTCCATAACTTGTTAATTGATTATTTTTGGTGTCTTAATAAAGGAATTTTCTCTGTTGTTATAAATTTGCTATGGATCTTTCGTATTATTTACAAATTTATTCAGTATCTCTTATTATAAAACGGTATATCAAGATCTAACTTAATAATACTACGGCTTCGATAGAAGAAAGGACCACCATGCGGCAGGTTTAATGATGTTCACTGTTCATTCCACAATTTCCTCATATAAGTTTTTAATGCATTTAAAATAATATAATCAAAATTTTTCTACTCAATTATATTTAAAACAGTGTCCTTGAAATCTTATATTGCGACACCTAGAGATTGCTATTGTAAGGAGCAGGTAGGTCCTTTCTGAAACTCATACATGTTTTATATCCATGTCTGACAACAGTATGTCAAATTCAGTATACATTTCTAATTCCGGAAGGAGTCCGTCAAGGGACACACTATCTTCCAAATTGTTTACAGCGAGTTTGGAATACAACTTTAAACCATTCTTATCTGGGATGTTATTAGGGTATGTTATATATCGTTGAAAAGGTCTTTTTATAGACTACCTGACTAACCAAAAATCCAATTTGGCTGCCATATGAAAAACAAAAGATAGTACTAATAACTAATAACTTGAAAACAAATGACAATCAGAGATATCTGTTTGCGTAAAAAAATTTGTCTTACAAAAGCGTATGAATATTGTAAAACTTTAGAAGAAGTCGTATTATGTGTAATTGTTGAGTTATTGAGGAAAATTTAAATCGACAAATTTTTGTTTTTTCAAATTATCTTAAAATCGAAAAAAGCTAGGATTAATTTGAAATGATATTTGCCAGGAGTATTGAATTCCGCAAAATATTCCCTATTTAACGGTAGCTGTATTCTAATAACCGAGATACCAATGTTGAGCATCGAAATGTGGGCACAGTGTATATTCAATGTAAGAGATGGCCAAATATTTAGCATCAGATTTAAGTATGAAGAATAAAAAATTGATAGCCTGGTTCAAATGTCGGAATGAGAAGGGTGGAATTAAGTATCGGTTGAATGAGGAAGAGAGAATGTGTAGGGTATGCGGGAGGGAAGACGAAAAATTGGATGAAAGAGCATGAAGAGGGAAAATTGGAGGGTTAGTTTGGGAAATGAAGGAAAGGGAATTACAATCATGAAAAGAATTAAGAGGGGATAAATAAAAGAAGACAAAAGGTAAAGAAGAATGGGGAAGAAGGAGAGGGGGACTGTGGATAGACAGGAAAATAGAGTACGAAAGAGGTAAAGCCTTGGCTTCCTCCATGACGCAGAAATTGTGTAAAAAGGAGAAAAATTGTTTTAATATTGTTATTTCAATTTGCTTTTGGTCTCTGATTTTGTATGTATGTAATGTATTTATATATGTATGCCAATAAAGATCTTTTGAATTTGAATATTCAATGTAGCCAATGTAGTATTGCTTACAATCGGTTTGGATATCTGGATACCACGGGTACCACGGTTGCTAAACTCCCAAATATCTCTAAACCAGGGGCCGCCAAACTTTTTTGATGATCAAGCTTTAAAAATTTGCTAATTATTTTATTCACTCCCTATAAAAATTGGTTAAAAAAGTTATGTAATTCTTCAATGTATATTTTATTTTAACAAAATCCAATTTTTAAATTAATCAATGAGCAGATGTGCTTGATGACACTTGGCAAAATTAGCAATGTTTGGTTCAACCTATATTGTAATTACAAATGGTATTCCAAAGAAAAGTCATAGACACTGGGTTGCAGTCAATAAATTTGGAATTAAATAGTAGTCGTATTCATCGATCCCTAATCGACCCTCTAGATCAAATCGACCCCTAATTATATTATATCTACCCCATGGGTTGATATCGACCACTTTGGCGATCCTTGCTCAAAACCATATTAAAAATATGTACATTGACTTTCAGACCGGTGGAATTATCTAGAGGATAAAAACTTCGGTAATTATACTCCAGAATAATGCTACGAATGCATTCGTATTTAATGTACACATATTTATTGATATGCACTAGGAACCATGGATGAAAACCATGGTTCCCATACTCCCAGATATCAATATTGAATAATATATTTGCCTTTAGACCAGTGGAGTTATCTGAAGAAGTACAATAATGCTTATACTCCGTCATAATCCTAAAAGGTAAATGTATTGACGTTGCAAAGCAACAGATTATATATATTTTTTAAACTCATTGTAATATTATTTCACATACTGCCTTTAATAAAGGGTATCAAAAAACCCGTTAATAAAGAAACCCTCTAAGACCAATTAATAAAAGTATCATCTAAGAATATTTATAACAATCTATTACACTTGCTTTAAAAAACAACAACATGCATAAATGATGTAATTAGAATATTGTTAAACACTAGTGACATAGATATCGATTTCACATGTTCAGTATTTCACGTAATCAAACTAGCAAAGTCACCTTGCATTTCCATACAAAGTACATCTGTATGAACTAAAAACCAAGTGGCCAGCCAAGTGGCCAAAAACCAAATCATACTCAGCGAAAGCAATTAAGTAACAAAGCAAAATGTTTAAAAGTCTAACTAAATGCTTAATAATGTAATCATTTCATATGTAAGACTGAGTATTTTTACAAATTAGCGAGATTTTTTATTTAGACGTTACGCTGCGCGTTTCAATTTAGAACCGCTGTTCTAAATTTAGTTCCTCAATAAAAAACTTGAAACTGCTAGCATCGAGCGAACAAGTATAAAAAAAATCTTTATGAAGCTCATACTAGTTCAAACTACAATCTAAAAAAGTTTTATTTAGCCAGAGAAAATCTCACATTGAACAATCGAGGACGAGTCAGTGTCATTTACCAAGTGTGATGGTGAATTTTTCAGAGTAAGACAAATTGCCATTTTTACGAAAGTCCTTACCTTGGAAGAGAAGGCAGATAAGGCAGGTCCGGACCCAAATCCTCGTCCCGTGGATCCACCGTTGATTGAAACAAACATATTAGGATTTAGTAGAAATGCAAACATACATATTTTTCTCTATGATATGAATCAAATAAAAATAAAGTGGAAGTGAATAACTTAGCCAAAATAGTAGTATACATTTCGACGTAAAACAAATACATGGCATTGTCACTTTTTAAAAATATTATTGATAATGTTAAAGTTGCTTCATTTATTAGTTCAAAGAACAAATTATTTCCAACTTGTAACGAGCACAAAAAATAGTCTACCAGAAAGGTATTTTTAAAAAAAGTAGCAACCCAATTGGCAAAATCTCATATACAAGATTCGAAAAAAATGGGGGATATAACGAATTACCACAGTAAAGTGCTGGAGAATGTTGATGGAGCATGAAGTCTAAAACAAACGCCCTCTATTAGACCTATCAAAACATTTATAATTTCATAACTTCAGTAATTTTAAGACCTACAAAACCAGTGTTACGATGTATGTAGTTTTAGTCTGTTCCGAGCAATAAGTATTTCACTAGAATATATATTTTGTAAAGAAGGATACCGACACCTTAAAAATGTCAGAAACACCTTTTGCACCTTCTGCTCGAGACAGTTTAGTCTAAGCTGATTCTCGGACACTTTTTGTTCAGTAGGGCCGGTCGCATTCACCATTCCGATTAATTATTTGATAGAATGTATTAAAATATTGGTGTATGCTTAGGGCTCGATTGTTAGACACTTTTGCTCAGTAGGTCCGAAACATGCCCAATTTTGATTACTTATTTGATAGAATGTATTAAAATATTGGTGAATGCTTAGGGGCCGATTGTCGGAAAATCTTGTCCATTGTCCAGCATATCTTTGGTAACATTTTCAGTTCCATAGTTTCAACAATTTAGAACATAGTGTAAAAAGAATGATTCAAAATATCAGATAATAAACTTCCTGGGTCGTGGGGCGCAAAAAATGTTTTGTCATTTTGTGTTTCGTATAACTGAGTAGGCACTGTAATAATGGAAAACAGCATGAAAGCATGAAGAAGACTGCATGGCCCGTACAATTCTCCTTCCTTTAGCGTAATACAGAAGTACACCAGCAAGGCCTATCATGACTAAATCAGCCTAAATCGCAACTAAGCACTAACTATGCCGACACTAATAACCCATATTTCACTCTAAGAAAATTTAACACTACATTTTACGTGCTTCTCTGAACCACGTTAGTCACCAAGTCATCGGACAAGATGGCTTCCTCCTCTTCGCAAATATTCTTCCCACACTACTACATTAATTAATTGTACTGCCACACAAAAATGTTAGCTTAAACAATAGGTGGCCATACACACATGTTCTTTCCTTGGAGTAAATGTGACGAGCTAGAATCATTGTTATAATTTATATTTATTATATTGAGTACATTACATGTCCCATTAATAAAGAAACCCTCTGGACCAATTAATAAAGAAGTCTCCTGGGAAAATATAATTGAAAAATTGTACAAGTTTACAAAGAAAACATTTTGCATAAAGTTTTGAAATTAAAATATGGACACATATTAAAATTCATATGTAATAATCAAAATAAGAAATGTACAAACTAGCAAAAACATTAGCTAGCATTTTTTCATATAAAGTTCATCTTTAAGAACTATGTCATGTGGCACGCGACACCCATAGCTGTCAGCAATATCAATTAAAATGCATGTATGTTTTGAAGGTCTGTTTAGTTAAATGTTACATGATTTTTGCAGTACATGCATAAATCATATATTTATTATTTACAACAACTGTATTAGAGAATTTATATATAAAACTGATTAATTGTAATAAAAACGATATTTCTTATTTAGATGTCAAGCAGTGTGTTTCTATTAGATAACACCCGCTTTCCTAAAATAGTTACTCTACCATTACAAGTATATAGTCTAGCTAGGTACGGTAAAACAAACTTAAAACTGCTATCATCGAGCCAACTAGATGAAAAAAGCATTACAACGTTCATACTTGTTCTTAGCCAAAAATGTAATTTGGCTTGCAGAGGCGGCGTAAGGCGTGGGCGACGTGGGCCACAGCCCACGGCCTCGCGGTTTGAGGGGCCTCGCGATTTTAA
>WYDF02115928.1:0-10265 GCA_009867245.2 Adranes taylori
TAATGATAACTCTAATGTAGATTTAAGTAACGATAATGAAGATCTAAATGAACAATCTAAACGTTCAAGAAAATTGCGAGTGTATTTGAAAGACTATTTAATATTGTTAGAAGTTTTTTAGATTTTTGAGTTTACTGTGTATTAAAAAAAAAGCGTGTGTCATAGTTATGCAAGAGAGGCGGGACAAAAGAGAAGACGGGTATTGTGACGGCACTAGGTGGCATGATAAGCTGTGATCTAGAATAATAAAATAAATCTCAAATCATCTTAATTGGTGTTTATTATTTTATAATAAATCCACAACACAAAACAATTTTGGTACCTGCTTTCAAAAATTAAAGTAAAATCTGTTCTGGGAATTCTTGTTTTAAATAAAAATATTTTCTTATGATACATACAAATATATACATGTATAAAAAACAGCCGTCAAAGTACTTATAACTAATGTAAATAAGAAATTAATTTATTACGTATATAAATAATACTAAATTAACAAATTGTATAAAAACACTATAAACTTAAAGTTGATCATTTTAACGCTATGTTTTATAATTCATTCATTCATTCTCTTCTTAAACATCTATATAATAGACTTATATACGCTAAAAATCTATACAAGAGAATTAGGATTACCAGCATTATTATATCATTGTAAAAATTCTCCTAGAACCAAAAGAACAAAAATTTATTAGTAACAAAAACATATTTTTTTAAATATTATTCAAATAGAGTTAGTATAAAATTAATTTCTATATAGGTACCTTTAGAAATATCTAAAACATCACCAATATGAAAACTGTTATCAAGTTATCTATTTAAGTACGTTTAGCTACTTATTAAAGTATTAGGGTTTTGTTTTTCGATGTTTCTGTATAGATTTCGATTGTTTTATTTTTTATCAACTGTGTTCGAAAATATTTCCGATTTTTTATCAACAAAAAAAAAACTCACGGTAAAGATGAAATTGGACCTCTCCAACTGCAAAATTATAGCCCAAAATTAATTCTCAAACAAATTTCAAGTAGATCAAAGGCTTCGGCGAGCTGATTCCTTATCATGCTTACTTTTCAACTACACTGTGGGACGAGGAATCCGAAACACTGACGTGAGAGATGCTGAAGATGTAGTAATTCTGGGAATAAATGTAAGAGCCGTGTCCACAGCATATAAAGAACTAAGGAGGAATCAAGAAAAGCGAGGCTAAACGTTAACATTCGAAAACAAAATATGTGCTACTACGGGGACCGAACGGGATATAAGTTAACCGAGGATAATAATACAATGGCTGAAATACACAAGGAAGTCGATGCTATTTCAGCCTCCTAAAAGTATTTAAGACACGTACAATTTCTCGTAATATCAAAAATAGGATTTATTTTATCGAACAATCGGTTATCATCCATGGTAGTGACACATGGGCGGCCAGCAAAAGAATATTCGATACGTGGAAGTGTAAAATTCTTAGGAAATTCTACGGACCGGTCAGTAGAAGGTCAGTAAAGTATATCAGTAGAAGAAAACAAGACTTTGATGAGTAGGACACCTGAGAAAATGGAAACAACGAGCAGCAGACCAGGGATTCCACCAACATCTTAACGGGAGACAAGATCTTCCACGTCAGAAATGGTTAGATGAAGTGGAAGATGACGTGACACAACTCAGAATTCGTGGATGGAGACGGCTTAATCTTGAATGACAGCATAGAAAGAAGTGCTTTGGAAGGCCCGGATTCGTAATGAGCTGTAGCGCCGATGAGTAAAGTGGGGAAATTATTCGGTTAAAATGCAAAATTTATAAAAAAAAAAACATTAGAGCATTCAAGCGCTAAAAATTATGCATTTATGCTCTATAGATACCAAGAATTAGTTTGGAAATACATTTTATTCTGGAGTATTAGATTCCTACCTCATCAAAGTTGTCTTAGGATAAATATTGAAATGAAAATTTGAAAAATATAAAGGGACAAAATTATATCTGCTATTCATAGATTTGAAACCTGCATTTGATACATTAGTGGGAAAGAATGAAAAAAGTAGGGATATTAGCAATATTGCGTGACAGGATCAAAAGTTTGTATGACGACAAAAATAAGAGCGAGAGTAAGTAAGAGAGCGTCAGAGTGGTTTAACGAAAATAGGATGTAAAACAGGGTTGTACGTTGGGTGCGATCCCCTTTATGTATCTGATTTGGAGTGTATGTTGAACAATTGGCAATCTGTAGGGATACTTAGAGGGAGATGATTCGTTCTAGAATAAAATTTGCTCAAAACTTGTAGTGGGGCAAGATGATGTTGGTAATGCAGATTTCTGCGTCGTTTCTTGGCAGGGATACTCTACTTGTGTCGGGTGATGGTGCTAGTTGTACAGGATATGATAAAAATACAGGGGGCTCAATAAAAATAAAGTATAGTAAACAATTTACGTATAGTATAGTATACAATAAAGTGAATAAAATGTAGTTTAAGTAAGGTACGAATAATTAAACTTTTGATCCACTCTGTATATCAATCTGTTTATCAATAAAAACGTAAGTAAAACACAACAATGAAACGTGTGGCCCCCAAAAGCGAAGAAAAATAGATGAAGCGAGGTCAAAAGAAATATTAATGTACTGAAGAGTTGAATAGCTGTTAAGACGGCGAAGATACGTAATATAGGTTATTTATTATAATGTGAAAAGACAATAGTCAAGATATCCCGACGCGTGAATGAAAGTAAATTTTGATAAAACAGAAATTATTGATTGTATAAATTTATTCACCTAAAGGCCGCAGGACAAAATTGAGGACATTTTATATCACGAAATTGATTAGGCGAGGAAACGCAAGTAATGATAATATTGTAGTATGTATAATAGAAATGATGTGTTTAATTTGAATGGAAATAAGTTAGAATATGTAACGGATCAGGATGTAATGATAGTCAGGTTTAGGTGTGGTAACGGGAAAAGGGGAAATAAATATTGAACTTGAATGAATACTAGGGAAACAAGTTGTAGAATATGTGGGAAGGCGGAAGAAACGTGGGAACATTGGGAATGTAAAGAAATATTGTGGATGGATGAACAAAGGCCTGATAATTGAAAGGTGTACATGGAGCATGGAGAAATGGAGGGAGAGAATAATGTGTCAGATTAATAAGAGGACGTTGGGAATGTGATGAATGCTGGTGGGAAGTTTATGTAGAAAAAATATAATGTAGAGCGATGCAATGTGGAATCATGGAAAGAGGGGATACGGCGAATTGTAAATGCAGTGAAAGAATATGATAGTTTCGAGTGGAGTGAGACCAAATGGAGAACGGTTATATGAATGTCAATAAAGATTATTTAATTAATTATAAAAAATTTACCTCGGAAAAATTATACATATCTAAAACAATTTTGCCATTTGCTTTACATGAACTTCTTATCGCAGCACGTGTACAATTTATATATTCTATTGAAGCCCACTGATTAACGGATAAAGCTTCAAATCCATAACGAAACCATGAAAAGTAGGATAGCCAATGTAAATAAATTGGAATTGAACTGAAAAATGAAACAAGAAATTACTTACTTAAACTAAGAGTAGAATTTACTGTATAATCGGTTAATTACATATTAATTCATTTAATTTATTTTAGTGTTGTAAACTTAAATTTATACGGTGATATAGTTTACATTACCTTATATTTAAATAAAAACCGCCAAATAGTAAAAAAGGTATAAGTATAGGCGGACCAATTTTCAAAGACATTGAATGCGTCCTACAGGCACATGAAATGAAATAACCTAAAATGAAACAAAAAAATACATAATTGAAAAGAGATGGTGCTTAGGTTAAGTGAAGTGAGTTGGGAAGGAATGAACAGTATAAGAGAGGTAATAGGTGTGGTTGAAGGAATTATGGATAAGAGGAATAAAAGGAAGGTTGGGAATAGGAATAAAGAGGAATATAAAGAAATGGGTGAGGAATGGATAAAGAAGAAAAGGAAGGTGTGGAAGGTTTTGAGGAAAGTAAGAGACGCAGAGGAACATTAGGAAGAGTATAAAAAAGTTAGAGAGGAGTGGAGAAGAATATAAGAAATGAAAGAAATACAAGGCGAAAAGAAGAGGAGGAGATAAGTAAAATGAATAATGAGAGGCAATTATGGAAATATATGAAAAGAATGGGTATGCTAGGGGGAAAAAATCAAGTTGTAATATAAGTTTAAGTGAATGGAAGTAGAAGTGTAGGAAGGAAGATATTGGTGACGAAAATTGGGGTATGGAAGGAGTGAGGAAAGGGTGCTAGAGATGCTGGGGGAGAGTGAAGTGGTTGAAATAAGTATAGTAGAGGTAAAGATTGAGATAGCAAAAATGAAAAATGGAGGGAAAGCAGGACCAAATATTATGCCAATGGATGTACGGGAATGTTAGAACGAGTAAGGGATATGTGCGCTAGTGAGGAGAATGAATGGAAAAAAATGGGAAATTGAGCCAGTGTATAAGAGGGGCAATTAAATGGAAGTAGATAATTATAGGGGAGTTATTATTATGGATGGACTGTATAGACTATTTGGCAGGGTCATAAATGAGAGGTTAGAAGTTCGGGGGAAAGGAATACTATAGTATATTTAAAATAGGTTTGTCAACGGTAGGGGGGGGGGAGAATATAGTGACATTAAATTATGTTATAAATAAAGAGGAAGCATAAAGAAAGAAATTGTACCTCCTATTTGTGGACCTGAAATCGGTTTTTGATAGGATAGTTAGAGATAAATTGTGGGCGAGAATGGCGAATGTAGGAATTTCGAGAGCAATGATAAGAATGATAAAGGGATTTGATTTGAAGAATAATAAAGGTATGAGAATGATACAGGGAAGAATGATAAAAATGAGGAGGCGAAACTAAGAACGAGAGTGAATGAAAGGGTATCCGAATGGTTTGAGACAAAAAGAGTATTTAGTATTTAGTACCACTAAGTATTTGTCTGTTAAATATATACTTGTGGAGGAGGGTTTGATGAAAGGATAAGCGGGTGGATTACAGATTTGAAGGGTAAAAGTATGGTCTCTGACGTATGCGGATGATATAGTGCGTATTGCGAGTAGTAGAGAAGAGATGAATGAAATGATTGGAAGGATAACAAGATATATGAATAGAAAAGGTTTGGAAATGAATGTGGAGAAGACGAAAGTAATGATGTTCAAGAAATAAGTGAGAATTTGTAGAAAGGATGTATTTGAAATTGAGGGGCAAAGCATTGGAGGGTAAAAAATTATAGATATTTAGGTTTTATTTTGAATCAAAATGAGTCATGTAAGGAACATATAGAAATGATAACAAAGAAGGCAAGGGGAGTGATAGGGCAATGAGAATGGTATGGGAAAGAAAGTTTGGAGTGTTAGTGCGTATGATGATGAAGATTATAGAAGTGTGTGTGAACAATATAATGATGCATGACGTAGAAGTATGGGCTGTGGAAGAAAAAGACAGGATGGAAAGAGTGCAAGTTTGGTGTGTGAAAAGGACGCTGGGGTTAGATAGGAATACCAGGAATGAGATAATAATGTAGGAGATTGGAAACTATAACTGCTGGATAATTGTAATGAAAAGAATAGTAAATTTTGAGGGGAAGGTGTTGAAGTATGAAGGGTTAAGGAAGTATACACAGACGGAATGATAAAGGGAGGAAGTAATGAAATGGAGAGTGAATGGATTAAGTGCAGAAAAGTGTGAATAGAGGAATGGATGGTCGACGGGGAGATGGTTGAAGATGATGGGAGGGAGTGAAGGTGTAAATGAGATCATGGAAAGAATGAGAGATGTTGGAAGGCAAGAGGGGTTTGAAAGAATAAGGGAAAGTAAGTATAACAGTAAGTATAAGTAGATTAAGGAAGAAAATGGAATGGCAAAGTATTTAGTATCGAGATTTAGCATGGGAGGAAAAATAATGATAGTAAGGTTCAGATGTGGGAATGAGGAGAGTGGAAATAAGTTTTGGATACAAGAGCAAAAAAGAACGTGTAGGATATATGGAACGAGTGAGAAAAATGGAACCACTGGGTAAAGGAATGTGAAGGAATTGAGTAGAATGATCAAGAAGGAATTATCAAGAAAAGGAGACCAAGAAAAGGAGATCAAGAAAAAAGGGTAAACTAGTGAGTAAGTTATGGAATGGAGAGAAAGGGGTTAGAAATAATGAAAAAAATTACAAATGGAATAAATAAGAGGAGAACAGAGAAATTAGAGAGGTAAAGGGGGAGGGGGTGAGAATGGGAAAAAAATAGTTTACAGGAGAAAAGGGGCAGTTCGGGAAAAGGGCGAAGAGGGGGGTGGATGGATTTAAAGAGAGAAATTAAGAAGTTTGGGATGCAGGTAAGAATGTGGTATGGTATGAGGGAAAGGTGAGGTGTGAGGACGGGGAAGTGAGACGGAAGGAAAATAAAAGAAAGGAAGTGGATTAAGGAATGGGGGAGGGGGTGAAATGTGAAAGGTAGGGATGGATTAAGGGCTGATGTTGTGAGTTGAAAAAGGTTAGCAAAATAGCCTTCTCTTCTCCTTGGAGGGAGCAGAGTTATTGTTAATTTTGTGCCTATTTTGTTTTTATTAGTTGATTAGTTTGTAGTATTTGAAATGATTTGATTTAGTTTATATGATGGTTTTATGTATTAAGTATTATGCCAATAAAGGTTCATTTAATTTAATTTAATTACGTAATTTTGATAAACAAATTAGGGTAGGCGATTTATAGGTTACGCTAGTTTTATTTAATTTACCCTAAACAATTATTGTGCTAATCGAATTTAGTAGACGAGTTATAAGGTGATATACAAAACTAAAAGTTGCAACTTTCCTTTTATGCAAAACATAATGAAACGAATGACTTATAGTATATGAAAGATGGGGTGGCGATTACGTCCACAAATTTTTCAGTTTGTTTTTCTGTAAACACATTGTGTAACAATATACGTTTATCTATCTATCATCTTACACATTTCGTAGTAGAGCATACACATTGTTTCCGTATCTGCAGAATAATCAAATTTCTATTAGAGTGTTCTTGTTGAAATTAACAGCTAAGCCTAAGGCAACTTGCTGTGTATTTTATTCAAGCATTCTTATACCCAGCGTCGTTTTCATGCACCTCTATGTTAGACAGAGATAGTTGAAAAAATAATTTTAGTAATAGACTTTTTAATAAGCACAAAAGGGATGCAGAATTATTCAGAATTTTATTAGAAGTTGATAACTTCAGCCTAAAAGTTTATTTTAAACTACGCGTATGTTTCTGGTTCATTTTTATTTTGAAAATTATGGCTGGTGTAAATGTGAGAAGTAATTTTATTTATTATAAAACATCTTGATTAAGAAATTGAAACACCTTAAGTTCGTCTGATTTTACTTTGAATAAATAATTATGTATAATTAATGTAACAAACTATCATTTAACAAAACGCCAACTAATTATAAATGTCTTATTTAAATGTCGTCGGTTAATTGTTATCATTATATTTTTCCATGGATGTATTTTATTAAAACCTAATGACTAATGCATTATTTAATAGAATTCATGTTTATTTGCTTTTTGTGTTATTTGTCAAAAGCAAATCATGTTTACAGATTAATTTAAAATCTTGATGCGTTTTATTTAAATTGCGTATTAGTAATTCAAGAGCCGTACTAGCTTTATTAAGGTTGAATCATTGGCTTTAAACAAGCAAGGTGCCATAACTTATTCGTTAAGTATAAATTGTATTTGTGCATGTACATCTTTAGATATACAGCCTATCCGGACACACGTTTGGATATCTGAAAAATGACGGTTAGAGTGCTTAATTACATAATAAATATTCCTATTGATAAAATTTATGAATTATATTAAACAAGAGAGAAAGCAATATTTACCAAAACCAACTACCACTTGTGTTACTAAAACCAAAATGAAGCAAGCTGTGAAAAAATTTTCAATTTGTGGATTTAATCCGATCATAAAGTAACATATTGTCATGTACAGTATTGGTAAGAAACAGAAAAATGGTATGTCCACTAAGATTTTCGATAAAAAATATACATCACTGCGATATATTCCACCGGTATGCTCGCGTTTGAATATCGAAAATTCCGAACAAAAGGTCTGAAATTATAAAACTGTGTTATTTAGATTAATATACATTTAGATTACACTGTCCAACATTTTAAAACTTATTTCTCCCTCCTGTAACATTTTTGACAGTTGATGTGATTTTGGTCTCCTGAATTCAGGCTTACCCGCAAAATTTCGAAATATCCAGGCTCCAATGATGAGTAATGAGGGTCAAATCATTAAGAAAAAGAAGTAAGGATTTCAGAATACATCTATACATTTTAAATTAAATGCCCAAATATTTACTATTTGTAATATTTTTTATTGTAATTTGCGCGTTGCGTGGTGGTGACTTTGTTTTGTTTTTTCTCTGTTTGTTTAATATATTGTTGTATATATTTAAGTTGTCTAATTCGGTTCTGTCGTATATGTTGTCTTTGTATGTTTTTATGTGGAACATCTCTAGCCAAAGCCTTTTTTGTAAGTTTTCATTATTTTGTATTTGTGTTTCATTATTTTGTATTTGTTTTGATCTCTGTTGTGTTCTATGAGGCTTATTTTCAGTCTTCGTTCGTCTATGTATTGTTATACACAGTTTTTGTATGGTATTTTGTATATTACAATTGATTCTGATGGCGTGCCAAGTTTTGCTTTTTGTTTGGAGAATAATTAGGTTCCTATTGTGTTCTGATATATGTTATATGCTATTCGACATTTTTCAATATTCTCTTTATTGATTCTTTTTTGTTCTACGTAGGAAGTGGAGAAACTTTCAAAAGGCGACGGATGCCCGATGCATTCGACAGTGTGGGATTTTTACCCTAACTAAAACTCCACTCCCTGTTGGGATTGTATATTGTTGAGAGATTGGAGAGTTTGTTTGAATGAAAAGCCGTCTATGTATGATAAACTATAGTAGGTTTGTTTTGGTTTTGAGTCTTGTTGTCTTCTGCTATTGTGTTGATGATGTTGTTTGGATAGCCATTGTTCTTCATAGCCATTGTTTTTCATAGCCATTGTTTTTTCATAAAAATAGCGATTGTTTTTTCATATATTTGTGATTTCTGTTTTTATTTCCATGTAGTATTTGAAGAAATTGGTGGTTTGGCGTAAGCTAATTAGTTGTTTGAATTCGTTTTTCGCTATTTTTTGTGTTCTTATATTGTGTTTCATTTGTTGTCTATTGCTTCGAGGGTTAAATCGAGGATATATTTAATTTTATAACGTATATTTTGTAGCTATCCCACTCATACAAATATTTTATACGCTCATTGTGAATTTTGTGGGGAGAATTTTTGTCTTATTAAATATGTTAATAAACTACATAATGAAACATATTATTCCAAAGCTCCAAAAGTTTAATACCACTATTTTGTGTTATGCAACATTTTCTGTTAGGACCAGTCCAATGCCTATCATTGCCAAGCGGAAGATTTTACAAAGTTAATTTTAACGTTAAAAATTATATCTACATTTTTTATATAAATTTTCATATCTGACTTGAGGCCTTACATATTCAACATCTTTTGAGTTTTAGTAAAACCAATTTTTGTGTTAATTAATTATAATGAAGAAAGAACCAAACACAATGATTCAAAATTTGGAAATTAGTATATAAAAATTTATATGGAAATGAAAAATATTTTAATTTGCAATACTGTTTCAATTGGTTCTATGACAGAAACGCACCAGATAAAAGCGCATACGGCAAAAACGAACCGAAAAAAGGTCACCATCATATATGCGCACACGATAAAACCTCACACCGAAAATAGCACACTGTCACCAATGCTCACAAAGATAATAGCGCACAGCAAGGAATGCTCAGCCCAACAAAAGCGCATAGTGATTAATACGCACAGTAATGTTTTATTTTTACAGTGAAAAATGTTTTATTTTTAATTGCATGTGTGTGTTGTTCTTATAACTTTGGGTTTTTTTATACTTCATTTTTATTAATCATGTTGATTATTTAAATCAAGATTATGTAATATTCAATAAATATTTTTGGTAACATGTTCTAATTTTCTGTTCATAAATTGTTACTATATTTGATTCATGTATAATCTATACCACTTATAGATAGATAGATAACCTTTATTGGCATAATTTACATCACTTAAAACTACATGAGAAAGAAAAAAGAAAAAAAAATTCAAAGACATTAACAGCAATACATACACATAAGTTCCTAAAATTATCCTTTACGCTATTTA
>WYDF02115950.1:0-10265 GCA_009867245.2 Adranes taylori
GAATCTTTTTGCTTTTTTCACAGTTGTTAGAGATCTCCTAATATTTTAGCGGGGCTTATGACTAATATTTTGATTATATAATAAAATAACATCTATCAATTTTAATTTGTTTTGATAATAATCGGAATTTCAATAATATACTAAGATATACGGATGAACAGGTGGTCTGTGTTTTATTCACATATCAATTGCGCATGTATTACTATATATTTACGTAACCTCAAACACTGCGTGTTAAATGCTCTGTCATTGACGTCGGGTGACTCTGTACTGAAATATCGGAATTATCTATTCCTCTTTCCATTCATCAAGAATCCTCTCCTTTCCTTTCCAAATATCATTGAACTCTCCTACTAACGCCTCTATACCCTGGTTATTTAAACAACTCTATATCTCTGTAGGAATTCCAAGAATATCCAGCTGGACCTTCTTTTTCAGCCTTTTAATCTCCTCTATAGATTCCTTTCCATTTATGTCTTCCTCAATCTCATTCTTATCCTCTTCATTTCATCCACATCCCCTGTACCTTCTCTCTATTCTTTATCATTCTCCATAGTTCCATTCATATCCAATATAAGTTTATTTTCCCAGTCATTTATACCATACATTCCATACCATACATTCTTCCCTATCAGCTATAATAGCTCCATTCATTTTCATATTCCTTCACACGTCCTTTTCTCAGCTAAGCCCTTTAATCCTTTTTCTTTCTACATTTTTCCATTTCTTCATTTATTTGAATTATTTAAACTCCTTTTGTTTTGCTCTTCTCTTTCAACCACCCTTCATAAAAACATTACATCTCTGCCTATTTTGATTTCTTCTCCTTCCTGACTGTTAATCTATTTCTCCTAATTCCGAGGACTATTCTCTTACACCTTTCATTTTCTTCCATTCCTCTTTCTCCTCTTTCTCTTAAAGTTTAATTCCTTGTCGTCCCATCTAATCGCGTTCTCCTTTTTCCAGCCATTTATATTTTTATTCTCATCAATCATACTTTTCTTTTTAGCTTTCCATTCCACCTCTAACGGAAAATGGTCTGATACACACCTTTTTGCTACCTTAATTTTACCTATATCCTCTAGTAATCTATTACAGACCCTTCTCCGTATCTTCTACAGGTTTTTCACCTACTCTGTCTCCATTCATGCATCCATTCCCCACTATTAATCCCGTTTTCGCCATCCAATCTACAAATCTTTTGACCTTATCCTTTGACGTTCTCTCTTCATACATTCCGCCGTAACCTAAAAACCCACATCCTAATTCTCCTATCCTACCCACGTTCCTATCTCCCAGAATTACCAACCTATGTATTTTTTCTTTTTCTTCATCCATTCTTCCCTTAACTTTCTAAAACTCCTGTCTCTTACTTACTCGCCTACTATCTCACCCACAATCCTCAGTCAGCTCTGCTCTCATTCCAGTTGAAGTTTCTTATACGTTTTAGCTATTTGGTGACCTGATACACTTTCGTTTTGTTTCCTAACAATTATATTGATAGTTATTCCATGCGTTACTGTAATTTGCAAATGCAGGCATCAAAGTTAAAATGTAATATATCAGTGTAGCTGTTTCATTTTGGTTTAGACATGGCTAATAATTTGGTTAAATTATAAGCGATAAACCTGACTTTTTGTTTCGGATTTTATGTCTAGTTGTTTCTAAAATAATTTAAATTTATGTTCATTTCTTATTGCTAATATAACTCATATTGAATAATGAGAATATTTAGTTTCTGAAAATTCATTATTATCAAATAAAGTGGAACAAAAACCAGACAAAGAAGGAATAATATTCGGAAATTTCTCTATTCTCTAAAGCTAAAAAGCTCCCACTTATTGCTGAAAAGGCTAAAATTGGAAAATAGGAAGTTAAAAAAAAAGTTAAATGGCATTTATAAT
This sequence comes from Adranes taylori, assembly GCA_009867245.2. NCBI lineage: Eukaryota > Metazoa > Arthropoda > Insecta > Coleoptera > Staphylinidae > Adranes > Adranes taylori. The sequence goes on from WYDF02115950.1 coordinate 1,905, forward strand.
TTTTATTTAACGACAGCATTACCTATATTTTGTGTTGTAATTTTCAAATCATTTTCAAATAAATAGTTTTTTTGCAGGGTGCATTCGTACAATTTTCCTTTAGCTTTGCTGTCTGGGTATAAATTCGGCCAACGTCAGTGGACATAGGCATAATTTTCATTATTAGTAGGGTTACCTATTAAATTTCTGGATTAGGTACCAGAAACAAAGATGTATCATAGAAAATGGATTTATTGTTTTTCAAAATATTCTCCATTAAGAGCCATACACTTCTGCATTCATTTAAACTAATTTTCGAAGCACTATTTTCACTCCGATTGTGATATCTTCGTACCAAGCATTTTGAACGCATTAACTGGTATCGAAAAACGTTCATCTTGCAATTTATTTTTGATGTGCGGGAATAAAAAGTCAGTGGGTGCATTATCTGGTCTAACTGGTGGATTACTAATCAAATCGAGGATTTGAGTGCTCAACAAGCCGATTTGTGCGATCTCACATGAGCCGTCTTTAGCGACTGCCTTTCCTCTATGTACCATTGAGAATTGACAGTTCTATATTGCCCCAGTGGTACGGTTGCAACCGAAAAAACTGGCGACTATTTGATTCGAGGGCTTCGTGCGCGAATAACTTTTGATGGATTTGACTCGTCTTCAAAAACCCACACAGTCACTTGCTATTTATTTTCGGGTTCATACTCGTAGATCCACACAAATTGTCACTTATGACTATGTCATAGACATGTTTTGAAGCACCGCAGTTGTATTTCATGAGTATTTTTTTCGGCTACTTGACACGTGCCTATTTTTCAGCGATTGCACAATTATGTGGGATCCAACGAGACAAATGCTTTTGACGACAAAATGGTTATGCAATATTGAATGTACGCTAGTCCCACTAATGCCCAAAAATGCCACAATCCCACGATATGTTGCATGGCGGTCTTGCAGTACCAGTTCACGCAAAAGATCAATGTGTGCTGGAACAACAACCGAGTAAATTCTACGTCGAAAGTTATACAATATAATCGCACATACATAAGTTCATGATTTAATTCCATTTTTGGCCGAGATTAATTTTTCAAGTTGCTGTAAGCAACACAAATACCGCGCGTAGGTTAAAATATTCTGAATACGAATACCATCAACAATGGTAAACTTTACGATAGGGACGTCACTTCTCAGTTGGCAGCACCAGGGTTGCCAAATCCCGAAATATAAAAGGCAACCCTCATAACTCACAGTTACAGAGCGTGATCTCTAATTGTTTGGTTTATCTTAATTTTTATAAAGTTCTTACACGATGGAGCTCCAATTTTAACACTACAGTAATTCACAACTATCTTAACATCCATTTATTTATCTGGTACATGAATAGAAATAATTTCAATTGCACAACTAGCTCGATCATCCGGATTCTCTAAAGTTACATTAATTTTATGTGCAGTCCGATAATTGCATTGCATAGGAGTCTCTCACCAGTCTCTGTGCGGAAATGTTTGATTAAACATCGTCTATTTGAACTGCGATAGTCACACTCTGAGCATTTATGTCATTTATTCCTATCCTGATTTTTCAACAGGATCGACTACATGACTTTTTGTGCAGCCTATCAGACGCGTACACAGTGCGGGTTTTAGTGTGTTTAAACCCCTCGAAAAGTAAGTAAGGTCGTAGTTGTACCTGCCAATAGGTCTTCAGTCAATGTTGAAATATATTTATCAAAAACTTTTTCTAGATCCCCCTCCCCTCGAAAAATGTCTCTTTGAAACCAATTTTTCTAGCAATCAGTGATCAGTCAATACTAAGTGAAAGCGTACTGTGCGATACCGTATTAGTATGAATAAAAGTATATCTGAATGGATTTAGATTGATCATGCCGACACCAATTAGAAAAAGTAGGTTACAGATTAATACATTTGATGAAAATTCGCTAGTCAAAGAAAGCAATAAAAGACACGTAGCTTTCACTGGAAAAAACAGTCGGTACTAGAAATTTCAAATTGTAGGGTGAATCTCTGTTAGTCAACGTTTTGAAAATAAAATCTTAAATTTAATTATAATTAATGCTAAATAAAATCTTGATTATGTAACTGATAAAATATTCTTCAGTAGTCCGGTATGAAAAATAGTACTGCGCGATATTTGTTAACAATAAGTAATTCTTTCGCGGTTAGTTCTTCACATAAAATAAATTATACGTATATTCAGTTAAAATAAATTGAAATGAATCCGGTGTGTAATTCTAAAAGAAATTTGTGATGGTAGGAACGACAACATATGTAAGTAAAATAATTTTATAAATAATAGGGGAATTCATTTGACGAAACTTGAACGCCATGTTTATTAATCTGTATTTCAAATAGAGTTGTTAATACTTAATGCACTATTATAGCATCGCTTCTTAACAAAATAAAAAAACTTTGCTAGGTTTTTATTTACCTGTTCAGCGCTTTGTTCTTCAATTACTAATTTCACTTCGAGTGATTGTCTGGTTTCTTGAAACGCCATGCGTTGTTGCTGTTCATCTAAGAAATACGATATGACACCAATAATATTTACACCAACCAGACATATACAGCTTGCTGCAATCTGTAATAGAAGAAAACACGTACGGATACTTCTATGAAGTTCAGAAATAGCTTCAGAAATAGAAACTATCCAAAGAGCATTTTCAAATGGAGATAAAATCCTCTATGTAAAACGCTTAGCTTTTATTTTATTTAAAAAAAATCTGTTCTCCTATTGAATATCTAAATTACTGCAAAACCAAATAATCTATTAATTGGAAACATCGTAGTCTTAGAGATGAATAAATTAGGAATAAAACATTTTTCATCCTATTATCGCTAGGCAAATTGTTTCCGTTCCCATTTAGTTTTATGATTGTGCTTGTGACGTTTAAATTATGTAAATAATTTAGGATGGTCAGATTTTCTGAAAGGTTTATTATTTCTAATATATTGCGTTATTCTAATATATTGTGATCTCTAATATATTGCGTGATACCGTTATTCGTTTAGGATTGTATGACTGTGTCGGAAAATAAAATGTCGTGTGGTTGCTCCCCATAGACCAGTATAATGGAGTTGGGGTTGAGCGAAGGCTCCCGTCTATGAATAGCGAGATTTAGAGCGAGATAGCGAAAGCGAGATCACAGGCAGTGCGATAGCCAGCGACAGTCGCCAAGATAATAACACATGTGGTGCATGTTTTTATATACCATGCACTGTTCTGTTTATCACATGTGTATTGAATTATTTTATTTCTCTTCATATCCTTCCAGTAACCTATCTCCTCTACTACTAGAGTATATACTTCTAACCTGTGCGCCACGGGGCTAGTTGTAGTCACTCAGCAAAGTAACACACGTGCGCCTCACTGTGATATGCGCCTCTAGTACTCCTTTTCATCACACCTACTAGAGTGTATACTTTTATCCTGTGCGCCGCAGTATTAGATTTAGTTGCTCGACAACAGTATCACCGGTGACTAATATGTTACACGTCATTAGTCGTAGTAGATTCCTAGGATACCTACCTTTCATATCGTGTAGTTAGATTTACCCCCGCCCTCATGTTGTAATTGTTAACTGTTAGTACATGCTTTCCGCATTTTTAGTGTTATGTTATCATTATTACCACAAAACCGAAAACCACATACATCGCTTAAATAGAATCGCTAATATTTATTTCGTTAACTGCCATCGATCCTACATTGTTCTAATTTAACATTTCATTATTAACATTTAATTGTTAATATATATTATATATATATATATATATATATATACTGTTTATATAGACCAATAAACGTAAAATCTTTTTCCGCTGCCCAGTAGAACACGATCACCTGGACTACACACGTACTCGTAGCTACTCGTGCCCTTAGCAGTCCACTGAAGACCGATGGAACAATAAGAGCGGTTCCAGCGGTCAATTCTAGTCCCTCAAACGGTATATTACACGACCAGGCAATGTCTCGTGTTACAGTGCCAGTGGTTCTTGTGGTGTGTCGGAAAATGGCACCGTCCTGTTGAAACAACATGACTTTGACACTTATACCATCCATTGGAGGGATAAAAAACTGCATTATGATGTCTTGATACTATTCGCCTTTGACTAACGCCATTTTCCATTGTTTGTCCATTTCCGGCAGCGTCTTTGAAAAAACAAAATGATCCAATTATGCTTCCAGCCCAAAATTCACTTGGGATACATTTGCTTTTCAGGAAACACATATTGGTTTTCTTCACTCCAAATGTGACAATTGTACTTGTTTACGAAGCCATTAATTATCCCTGAAAATGATTTTGTTGGAGAACTCACAGTTTACTTGCCGTTCTTCAATGACCAAATTGAAGAACTATCTTCACTTTGCATGGTCTGTAGGCTTGAAACGAAGACGCAAATCTTTTTTCAAAATACGCTGCAAAGCGCTTCTTGAAATATTCTTTTTTTGATCACGATGCCGAATTGATGTTCCCGGTTTCTCGGCTACATTCTGGCGAACAACAGCCGTGATCTGGTCGAACAACTCGTGTCGATGGTCAGACATCAGTAATCGATCTAGACTTCTTGAATTTTTCAATTACTCTCCTCACAGTTGAAGCACTTGTAACAGTTTTATTTCCAAAAATTGCTCGCCATTTGCGAATCCTGGCAGTTAAACTTTTACCATTTTTGAAGTAATGTTTAACAATAAGAATGCGTTAAATACCGATCAATTTCTATTAATGATGAACAGTACTATCGTAGGGCTTTCTCTGTCAAAGAACAACTGCAAAAATTGCGTCAAATTTAAATATTCCGCTCTTCCTGGGACACTATATATGCAGAGGATAACATTTAAAATATTCTTTCTTCTTTTGGCGACTCCAAGCAATTTATTTTTAGAAACCAAAATAAAAGAAAATTCCGTATAAGAAAATGAACTTATGTTTCTGTATAGCCTTTCGTAAAATGCATCACAGAAATTCTTTTTGATTTAAGAGATTCTATATTTCTTCGTCCTTTTTCTTTTATCGAGAACTTTGTTACGGTAGATTCTTATATATGTAGTTGTAGAATTATAGATGCTAAACTACAGATGAATAAAACATATTCTTATATAATATATTATGTTTGTATAACTATAGAATTTTATTTTTATCTAACACAGCAATATCGATTTTAAAATGTGGAAAAAGATATTATTTTTCTTTATGGAAACTGGAAACAAAATTTAACTATGTTTTACTAATTTTAAAAGATCATCAGATTTAGAGGTTCTATATCAATGTAATAAAATTAATGCTGAAGTTACGAATTGTGATAACTTTATCAAACATATATATTCAACAAAACAATTTTTCACAATGAAATTGAATCAGAAAATTTTTGAGAATTGTAACACTCCAGAAACGAGCTTCAAAAGCAAAAAATACGAGGCTGTAATGACATTTCTTACGAAATTCTAAAAATTATGGGGGAACTCGGTCTCGAAGGAAAAGAAGGAAAACACTAGGGTACATTTTTAGATATCAGAAAAACCATACGAGGTTTGATCAAATAATACATGGAATTATCATTTTACTCGAGTAATCTTTATATATTCCTCAATGTTAATGGTGATGGTTTTAAGCAAAAATTCACGAACAAGCATCGCCAGAGGTTTTATCGGATTGCTTCATGTGAAAGGCGTAAAACTTCTAGAGAGTATGTCTTGTTGACCGTGTGATCTGATGGCATGAACTTATGATACACTATTTCATTAATGTCGAAGATAACTGAGTAGAATCCTCACATTCAAGCGAATTTAGTGGACGTTTTTTGCTCTTGGCTCTTCAGGAAGCTTTCATTGGGACGCTTAGGTCTTAGTTTTGACGTCATATCTATATTTCCGTGTTTCGTCAGCAGCTATGACCTGTTTGTGGATTGTCATTCATTTCATTAAGTGCTCCTAAGTAACGTCAATTCGACTCTGCTTTTGATAGAAATTTAACAATTTGGGAACAAACTTTGCTGAGCAAAGTGAAATGCCAATCTCCTCAGCAACTTCTTTGATAGTAATTCGGCTGTTGCCCACAACTATTCTCTCTACGTTTCCGATGTTATTTTCCGAAAAGATGCACTATGGTGCACATTATTTTATTCTTAACACGGAACTTAATGCGAATTATTTGTTCAATTTTTTTCACAAAATGGAACCTTATAAGCTACTAATAAACTAAATTATCAATACGGCTGCAGTTGTCATCATTTGAGGAAATATCTACCAATAAAACAACTGTTGGACATCTACAACTCGCGAGATTTGAAAGTTTTGTGTATTATCATGTTATACTTCGTGTGATCAGATTTTAAAAGATGGATCGATTTTCAGTATACTCATATTACGGAATTTCCAATCTATTTAATCAAAGCCATAGAATCTTTTCTAGAAAACAGAAACCTCAGACTAAAAGTGAAAATATTTGGACAGATGTATACTGGCTGAAGAAACTCTGGATCAAGGCCCATCTATCACTCCAACTTTGTTTAATATTTTTGTCTACAATTTGCGAAATTTAACAAATGCAAAAATCTCGCAATTTGCGAATGACAGCGCATTAATAACGGTAACGATCATATTTTCAGAGTTGTCTCTTAGAATCCGAATTAATTCAAGCTCATTTTGGTAGCCGAGAAAGACGAAAAATAGATCCAAAACCATCAAATAGCCCAGTACGCAATTCTAGTGCAGTTTTTGGTACGCCCGAACCTGTCTGGAAGAAAAGTTAATATTAGGGTAAAGTGACTACTTATTAGAGTGATTATGTGTAGTTTTAAAAATACTTTTGCCTTATTTTAGATAAACTAATCTTTTGGAAACAGTAGAATTTATAGGAGTAGAAACTCCCACAACTCTGCCTCGGCAATCCTTAGGTTGATCAAGTAGCTTAGGAGAAGTCCTGTTGGTCCCAAATCCGAGTAAAGGAGGAGGGTTTCACAGTTAGGTTAGTCAATGAGAAGCCTTTGAATTTGAAGTTTGAAATGAGAAGCCCCAGAATTTGTGGTGCCGATATGAACGTTGAAGAACATCATTACGCATGATAAAACGTGATATTTTCAATGTGATTCATTCACAATGAGACAATAAATGGAATAAGCGATGTTCTGAACGGGGACTGCAAAGTTAGTAAACCACTAAAATCTAAAATGGAAACCATCCTCATTACATTCTTTGATTTCCAAAGAATTTTATATCAGCAATTCCTTCTTTTTTGCTAATGCGTAATTAGGAGGTTCTATTTGGAAATTTATAGAACGGAAGTTCACAAACAGTAATACAATTTTGTATATATTTGATCACATCTAAGCAACTCAATCTTTCCAAATTTCTTATGGTAAACTAGAAGCTATTGAAGACGCTTTGAGTTTGCTTTTGTATTATCATTTAACCTCTTTTACATCCCCGCCGAGAGTAGAAAAGATAAAAATGCTCACAAACTCAAAAGTTTTACCTTAGGACAGGATGGATGCATGGTAACTGTTCAGGGCCTCTGACTGTCTGTGGTTTGCCACTATATTTTTATAAGCAAGAACTCCTTCATCCTTATAACCGGTTTGCGAGGACCTATGTGGTCGCTGCGTGCGCGGCATGCATGTACGAAGGAAGAGAAAGCGAAGATCGCCTCCCTTGAGTACGAGTGTTAACACATCCAGCACGTCAAGTTTTCTCGCTGTTAGAACCTTCAAATTTCGTGCTCTTTTATTATGATCAAATTAAATATGTGCACCATGAAATTTGGCAGACATGTGTAGACTATGAGCCCGCAGAACGGTTATTTAAATTTATTTAATAAATCCCATATGGCGGACAGGAGCCATTTGTTTTGTTCAGAAATTTCATCAAACTAGGATAAAAATTAATTTCCCTGTTTGTGTTCGCAAAACTCGAAACTCGAATACTCGGCCGATTGACTTGAAATTTTGACAGAACGTTGCCTTTACTCCAAGTAAGAAGAATATATAATAAAAATACGGGAACACGCGAATACAAGAACACATTCTTCAAATTTTGACACAAAGTTGCATTCGAATACGCCCGTGTATTTATCTACTTAATACGGGAACACGGGAATATGGAGACACGGGATCACGGGAATAAGGAAAACATTCTTCAAATATTTATACAAAGTTGCATATTCGAATACGCGCGTGTTTTTGTATACTTAATGCGGGAACACGGGAGTATGGGATACGGGAACACGCAAATTCGGGACAAGGGAATAAGGAACACAAATTCTGAGACCACGGGGATCAAGACAGATCAAATCAGATAAACTCAGTTCAACTCAGTTCAAATCAGTTCAAATCAGATCAAATCATATCAAATCAGA
>WYDF02115961.1:0-23456 GCA_009867245.2 Adranes taylori
GAATATGAAGTAGCGTCTCTGGTTGACACTTGCATGTCCGGCATGTCCGTATCTGCCACCTCTAAGGCCGTTGTATTCTTACGGTTGACAAGTGTGTTTATGACACCATCTTGGCATGCAAAAATAAATCCCTCAGTTACAGATCGCAGGCCAGCAGATCTTAGGAAGCAGAATGTTAAATGTGGTGATAGCTCCAATTCAGCGATGATATTATAAAATTGGCCATGCATAGCTTTATCCCGATGGAGTTATTTGAATATTACCAATTCTGATTTTCGAACTAACTTTTTGGCAGTCTCGATATCTAACTCCATCACGTGCAATGCTTCACCACCATTGGCCCGCATATCTGTCGAGAACGATAGTCCAAGGTATTCGGACGCCTTTGTTGGCTCTGCTTAATGCGGACCGCCAAATTTTATTGGTGGTGTTTTTGTACTTGCTGTTGAGAGTTTCATTGATGTTGACTGCATCATGTATATGACTTTCTGTCATGCTAAGATACAGGTATCTTTCATCAACCTTAAGGTATGAGAAGGTTGATCCGTCTGAATATCTGCCCTTTCTACATCCGGTCTTGTTTTTCTGATATGGACCACTGTGCATTTATCTGATCCAAATGTCCCACCAATGTCGCTAACTCCTTTCCGCCGGGAAAGTAAATTTTTAAGTCATCCATGTAAAACAGATGACTTACACTGTGTATGGACTACCAGGTTTTCCACATGGATGCCCTTTCAAGCGACGTAAAGCTACGAACAGAGGGAGTAGTGAAATGCAAATCACAAATGGCTTAAGGAGTCGCCTTGGAGAATGCCTCTTTGGTAACGGACTGAGTTCGTTACTTCGCTTTTCTTGTCAGCTGTAATGACAATGCGAGTTGACCATTGACATTAGTGTTTGCGTGCAATTCACTAATCTCTAGTGGACGTTTAGGGTCTCCAATAGTTTGATAACTATGTGGAGTGGTGTCAAATGCCTTCTTGAAAGACGATCAATTAGAAGATTTTCTTTGGAACCAGCCAATCCTCTCTTAGATACACGTTGTTCGTAGATACGTCCCCAACGGGTTGTACAGCATTTAATATTCTTTCATTTAAGATGCTAGTAAATATCTGATAGCAAGTGTTTAGGCAAGTTTATAACCTGCCTCTCTGGGGAGACAACAGTTACCCAAACTGAAGGAGTTGTGCCGCGGCCAGGTCGGGATCCACAGAGACGTCCAGCCAACCTGCTCAATGCGTACTTGGAATGAGGCGTCCGAACTTGATTTCGATGGACGCCAGACACTTTACCTAAATCTCGGAATAAATAGGGTGTGGATGGCACGAAATTAAATAAGCACAATTAAGAATAATATAAACCACCACTTTATTTTAAATATATTTACATAATAATAAAAGCCATATTTAATTTTCCTACTATTATCTGCTTTAGGCCTAAATAATAATCAATATTGAATGTAGTTAAATATTATTCCTTAAGGCTGATGTAGTTCCCTCTGAATAATATTGATGTAAATCAAAAATGCTATCATTTCACAAGTAATCCAATCCACAGATGGAATCACACAATATGGAATTTAAGTTATACAACGTTAGCCCAATCGGGCTGTGCCTAGTAATAAGCCCCCGTAGCCTACTTTAAATCTAGATGAGCATACCGCTACCTAGGAGCTTTGTACAAGGATGTACACATCCAGCCCTTGGCCTAATATTTACACGCCTTCCTCACTTATCTAACTGACCCACTCCTCGCCGTCCACAGACGTGGTAATTAAAATATTACTGACAAGGACTCACCCCTTCACAACATATTAAAAGCTGATGACACATTAGACATAATAATAACAAACTTTAAACTACCGGTGGAACAACTTACACAAAAACAAAGTGACTCTCTCTGGCGTCTGGTCTCTACGACCAGGATTATAATTAATTACAGCTGCTGAGCAGATTAAGGGATCCCAGTACAATCCAATACAATTTATCATCCCCAGAAGTGTAAAAACCCTCTATGACTACAATCCCCTGTTCTTTAGTTATACTACTACTTTACCCAATTTAACAACCCTATCAAAATCACACAACCCCCTTTTTATATGTTATAAACCCCAAAATTTATATTTATGGAAATGACTAACCTAGTTAAGAGATGTTAAGAGATTATTGTTCCTCGTCATTGGTTTTCTGACCGGCACCTAGCCTTTTGTAGACCTGTCAAAGGTCGATACCCGCACATCAGCTGATGTTTACATCGTTTTAACGATTTACGATGTAAACATCTCACATCGTGTTAAATGAAATAACTCAATAAGACACATTCCTAAACCTGTTAGCGCAATATCCTAATAGCCGCAATCATCACAAATAGGTAAATTCATTAAATTTTGCCAGCTTCTGATAACAATAATAATAATGTATTTTCTGGGCCCCAAATCTTCTTTATAAATCCGCTTCCGCAGCCGGAGTCAGATCCTACTTAACAAGAACTGTAACCACTCACCATCCACAAAACCAGGGAACTTGCAAAGTGCTCTGACAAACACAGAAACTTTTGAAATCCAAATTCTAAACATGATGTTTCCAAAGGTTATTTCAACGCTTAAAACAAAACAAATATATTTTTTAGAGAGGAATGGTTCTCAACTTTAGGTAACTAATATGCTTACTAACTTAATTTCAACCGCAAGTTTCCTATAGAAACAAAGCGGTTACAAGTTATGGGCGTATAATTTTTTGGGTCAGATGATGGTTCTTTTTTGTACAGCAATACTGTCCGCTCTTCTGTAATCGGTGGAATAGGCTTTTCTCCGTTGTGATACGATGTGAATCTCTGGCCAGATATGTGCGTGCAAGTAAACTTATTCCAAAAATTCGTAATACTATCTAGTCCAAGTGCGGCGAAGTTCTTTTGCCTTTCAAAGGTCTCTGTATCTCATCAACTATTATAGGCGGACAATTATCCTGGTTTTGGGCGTGACGTTCACAAAAAGAATTAAACAACGTCATCGCCGGAGTCTCTACATTTACTTAGCCTTTTGGTAGGCAAATTGGTAAGGGTGGAGTGGTGCTTTATTAAGATTTCGTTTCTTAGAAACTGATCCAGCACCTTCTCAATTCCTTTCATTATGTTTAGAAGTGTTATTAAATTATAAAATGTTATTTTCAAAAACCATAATTTTTATTTTATCGGATAATTTTAAATGTTTTTATTCAATTTTAAATATGATACAGATACAGAAATAAAAATTTATCGAAGCGAATATTTTCAAAAGGATACATTTAAAAGCACAGTTAAACTAATATCACATTTTGTTTCCCAGGGCTAGAACAAAAATATTGCTCTCGGATGCACGCGAACGTGAAAAGTATTTTATGAAGTTTATAAAAATCATGAAACATCTGCGCAAAATCAACAATTTCAATTCGTATTTGGCACTGTTATCGGCTTTAGATTCAGCACCGGTGCGTCGCTTGGAATGGCAAAAGCATGTCCAGGAAGGACTTAAAGAATATTGTGCACTAATAGACAGCTCTTCGAGTTTCAGGGCCTATAGGCAAGCGTTGGCCGAAACTATACCACCATGTATACCTTACATGTAAGTTTAATATCTATTTACGTATTTATATTCTGTTTTGCTGAAGAAATTGAAGCAGATGAAAATTTAGTTTAGTTGTAAAGAAATACAGCATTAGGGCACGATTCTAGTAAATATAGAAAATTTTACTTAGGTAATATAATCATCAGTATTATCCCCAATCATCAGTATTATAATGTAACCAATGTCTGACTCAAATTCATTTTGTACATGCAAATAAAAACAATTCCAATATTTTTCTAATTTTGTGAAAAACTCCTTTGAATTGCGATGTTGTTTTAGGGGTGCGATATGCTATTTTAGACATACTTGCTATATATTTTCAGAGGTTTGGTTTTGCAAGATCTCACGTTTGTTCATATTGGCAATACAAATTATTTATGTGACAACATAATAAACTTTTCAAAGCGATGGCAACAATTCAACATTGTTGAAAATATGAAGAAATTTAAAAAATGGTAAGTACGTTTTTAAATATCCTTGCGTACTTTTAATTTTAAAACTTTTCAAAATAATGGTAGGTCACTTTCAAGCTAGTAGAGTAAAATATTTCGACTACAGCATTAATTAGTTTTAACAGAGTTTTCTTTTTATCACTTGCTATTTTAGAAATAGTGGAATAAAGATCAGTTTTTTTATTGTATGCAGAACTGTTACCAGAGTTTAATGAATTTTTTGTTATAAATTTTGGAAAATAGGAAAATGATATTTCTTTATACATTTTATCTGTTTAAAAAATATTGACAGACATGTTTTACGCCAAATTCAATGTCATTATTTCCCTATAAATGACATATATTATTGACTTTTTAAAAAAATACTAAAAAGTACCATAATTGTTATTTGATAAAAATCATAATTCATATCCGAATAAAAATTTAATTGCGAAGATAAAAATTTGTCGTAACAAATTATCATTAGGCCAGAATTTACCTAAATTCCGAAAATAATGAACATATAAATTTTCAGACAATGTTTTTTATCTTTGCGATTAACAATTTTATAAGTTTTTATCAAGTACCGTAAGATTATTTACTTTTTTATTTATCTCTTATTTATAGGACAAAGTCAGATTGCAACTATAGTTGTAAACCTTTCAGACGGTCTTTAGACATACTGACTTTGTTTTATATGGTGTAGATTTTTGGTGTAGATTATGGTGGTGTCAAATAAAACCACTCCATTATATGTAACTATAGTAACAATCTAACTATTGTCCCACAATTCAGATAAGCAACTGTAAAGTAAATTACAAAGTAAAATTTCTTCCAATTGATTATATCATGGATTACTACAAGTAACACTTGACTGAATCAATCTTTTGAAATACGGTAATATTTAGGGAACTTTCCAATATTTTAGTATAAACTTAATATGAATAATAATTATTTCGTATTTTATAAGGGAATAATATTGCACCCCTGTTTCAATAGTGCCATAACCTCATAAATGTTAATTTTACAGGAGACAAAACAAAAGCGATTGTGGATGTAATATTTTTATGATCAGCTATTTCGGTACTTGGGCTTACGAAATTAGGTATACATATAGATTGAAGATGTCTTTACTGATTAGTGAAATGTACAGAAACTGTGAAATCTACAGTTACTGATTGAGTGAAATTGCAGATATCCTAAAAAAATTAATTGAGTTTGAGTTTAATGTAAGAAGAGAAGAACATAAAAGAAATATATAACAAAAAACTTTTGATAGAGATATTTGAAATTAAAATTCGTTCTCAAAATTTGGGTTTAAACTTAATTAAATTTGAGTTTAATGTAAGACGAAGTAAAAAATTGGATCACATGCCACGATATGTGGAAAGAAAAAGAATCGGACATAATCGCCGTAGAAATTCACTTTGAGAAAGCAAAATGTGTCTTTATTGGGTTCTACAGACCAGTGTCTGACAAAAACTTCCGAAATAGATTATTAAACGTAATAGAGTACCTGGACAGGAGCCACAAGTATATGATTATAGCAGGGGACCTAAACTTACCAGGAACAGACTGGTTGGGATGTAAGAGCATCGGAAATCTGCAACAACAAATAAACCTACTAACCATACCTACAATCTTATACAGATCGTAGAAGAAGATACCAGACTAAACAATTCCTCTACAAAAACAATATACTTGACATAATATTGGTGCGACGCTTATCACTAGTATGCTTATCATAGGTGGACCTCGAGGTAAACCATAAAAACCATCGAACTCCAAGAAGCCCGTGTACTTATATAAACGAGCAAACAAACACTTATTAGAAACAAAGCAGTACGAATAAAATATATAACAAAAAACACCGATCACCTCTACTATAATTAAAATGTAAAAGAACTCAAACGGAAAACAAGCATAGCATACAAAGAAAGAAAAATTAAGAGAGACTACTTCAATCGATGTGTGAAGGAGCTAAATAAGGAGAAACAAAAGGCTCTGGAAGAGTACATGATGACCTTACTCGACGCCCAAGTATAATAAGAAATTTTATAAATTCATAAAAGGTCCAAACGCACCGCCCAAAGAAATAAAACTCTATAACGAACAAAACCAAACATGGACCACCGAAAATGCAGCAGTAGCAAATGTTCTGAATGATTACTTCTGCAGTGTAATAAACCCCATGACATATAATAAACCCCAGCACATCAGTATTCAAGAAATCTTAAATCGCGAACCTGCAAGTAACTCTGATCTATTTATCTTCACACACAATCAGATAATAACGATAATCAAACATAGGAAGTCCAGCAAAGCCCTAGGTCCAGATAAGATCTCAATTATTGTACTCAAACTTGCACCTACAAGCTTGTCTAAGTACCTATACCCCATATATATAGTCTGCATTAATAACGGCGCCATACCTGAACCGTGGAAAGAATCAATAGTGATCCCCATACACAAATCAGGCCTAAAAACATCCAAAGTAAACTACAGGCCCATAAGACTGACGAGTATAGTGTGTAGGATATTAGAAATGCTAAGAACAAAGTACTTAAACAAGATGAACGAGAAACATAATATGCTAAGTAACACGCAACATGGATTCAGAGAGAACAATTCATGTACAATACAATTACTCTGCCTCTATCAGGACATCGCGGAGGATCTTGATTGTAAAGGGCAAATAGGCGCCGTAGACGTAGACATAGCGAAAGCGTTCGACACAGTTTATAGCAATATAAATACGGAACTGGATTGTCACACGCTACAAAATGATGTAGGAAATAGGAATAGAAATAGAAAAATGGATCTAGGAATAGAAAACTGGTGCAACAGGGATGGCATGCAGATAAACACAACTAAAGGTGAAAATATCCGCTTTTCTCTCATATTTAGAATGAAGGATCAAAAGCTGGGCTATGGCTCTACAGCATTAATTTTCGTAACCTCACTCGACGAAATGAGATGACGTACTAGCTTACGTCACTCTTCTTGATGCTTGCAGTCGCGAAATAGATAATGGTTATAGTGACGCATGGCGCCCTACGCGGAATTTATTAGAACTATTGATATGACACTTTTGCATCTTGTAGGCATCCTTGTAAAGTATACGTTAGGCAAAAAAATCAATTTAGAAATTTTTAGGGATGTGGCACGATTGAAACAGGGGTGCGATATATAAATTGAATTCAAAATTTGAAATCAATGTGTATTATTATATTTTGAACAAGTGTATTATATAAATAGATATGTATATATTTTTTTGTATTGAACTAAAAAGAATTGTTTAATTACGTACGATTTTATTATAAACATTTATGTTCAATTATAATATGTTTAATTTGCAGCTTATCTCATCCCAATGGCAATTCATCTGCTTATAGTTTCAAACGCAGTGAACGTATTATGACTTTTTTCAATAACTTTGATGATTTCATCACAGAGGACGCCATGTGGCAGATATCTGAATCGATAAAACCGCGTGGTGGTGGTGCTTCCGCGTCCATAAATCTTGGAAGTACTACTAGCGCCAATATGAATACATGTTCTGCAGCTCCTGTAATTAATTCAGCGACTGTTACGGGTAGTAATTCTGGATATAGTGGTAGTGCTGCCGGTAGCGGGAATACGTCTATATGTGGTACGAAAATTATAGTTTATTTGAAATAAATATCCACACATCTTGCCAAATTTCTTTTGAATCATTTATTTAGATTTAATTTACTGGACTGAGTCCAATGAAAATCTTGGAAATGTTAAAAAAAAATGACGCTATTTCAAAAACGTTTTGTTTTATGTACCTTCTTCAAGTACTAAAAAAACTTCTTTTTACTCCACCAGAACTTTTCTGCAAAAGCAGTTAAGAACATTGGTGTACCTCAAGGATCTATTTTAGGTCTCCTATTGTTCTTAATGTACGTAAATGATTTGCCAAATTTCATAGGTAACTCAACAAAGTGTTTACGCTGACGATACCACCATCCTCCACTCATATCCCAATTTAATTGATATTCTTGGAATGTCCAGTCTTGTGCAATCACTTGCAAAGGAGAGCGGTAAGAATTATAGTCAATCTAAATTATCGCAAAGATTGTAGGGCGTCATTTACGGCATTAGGCTTATTAATCTTTCCCTGTCTATATATTTATGAAGTCTCTTTTATACGCAAAGCCACATGTTCAAGTATGACAAACTTTATATAGCATGAAATATTAATTCTAAAGGATAACATAACAGTGGTTTGACATTGTTCCCGATGGCCCAGTAATAATGGAGAGCATTAGAGGATGTTATATGCTACAATAACTAATTTATGGACTGTATTAATCTAGCACTTACCCCTTAGTATAAAATAGCCGTGAATCTGCTATTGCAACTAAATGAGCTAATTTCTTGTGTATTATCTAATGACACTCTGACTAAAGGAAATTCATTCGTATTAATGTTGACCGATTGTAAACGACTAATTTGTACTATTAATCATCCGCTTGTTCACAGTACGGGGATTCACCGATGGTAGTTACAACCCCATATCTGAATCACGCCACGCTAACTGACTGACTATGATTAACCTATCTAACTATTTTGTACTAATATTTTTAAGAGACAAAGTAAAATGATAACTATTTGACTTACAATATAAGCAACCCAATCTACGTGATTGCTTGCATTTCTGTAATCCACCCATTGAAATCTTTTACATAGAGATTGACTTATGTAAATTGAAACTATAATTAACTATCTAACCTAAACAGACATTGTTGTAATATTAGACAACAGTATCGTGTAGCCTATCCTAACTGTCTTCTGTAGCATATGGCATTATGTTTTGAATTATTTTGATATTTACTTTTCTGAGATATTTATATGACACTATTTACTGTATGATACTATTTACCACAGTGGTATTCATTAATGATTTGTATTTACTTTTATTATTTTGATGTATGTAAGCACCAACGTGTCATTAACATTAATAAACTACTTTTTGATTTACTACTTACAATTGTTAAAAAAAGATTGACAGGTTGCAAAAAGGAACCGGTTCCAACTTGCATCCAAATTGTTTTGTTTTGACGCCTCCAATTTTTGAATTTAAAAAAATATTTAAAAACATAAGTCGAAAATACATTGTACAATCAAGTTATGAAGTTATTTCTCTGTCTATCACATACACGAAGTATCTTTCGTACCTTCTCTTTTGTACATTCAAGTCTTGAATTAAACTGAAGATAAATTTTTAATACGACTAACACATCCACCTGCTAAGAACCCTAGTATAAGCGAAAGCAAATAGCCTGAATTTCACTCTGCTCTTAGATCATCATCATCGTCATCTCCTTCTGGTTCCACTGTTATTGATAAACCTAGCAATGGAAAATTCCAAAATAAATGGAAGATTTCTTATAAATGGCTAACATATGACAAAGATGAGGATAAAGCTTTTTGTTTGGTATGCAAAAATGCAAGTGGCACAGGAGCTTCTTTTCCATAGATACTACAATGTTGCCTTAGTCTTGGAAATGTACAAATCTGGGAATGTTGGTTTCTCTGCTTGGCACGAGGCTTTGGAAAAGTTTCAGAAACATGAGAAGTCAGATGTTCATCGATTTTCTACTATGCATCAGGCTAATTTTGAACGAGGTACTAATGTACACTATTTATTATCAAGGAGTAAGAAAGAAGAAATGAAGTTTAAAGAAAAATGTGCAAATTTGTTCAAGATGCCGTTTATTATTCTATACTCATATTTCAAACAAAGAACAAGAGTCAATATTTTTTCGCTACGTCGATTCCGAACTACAAATTCATGAGTTATTTTTTGGGTTATATAAGTCATCCTCAACGACATCCGAATCCTTACTCAAAATTGTTAGATTTTTTTGAATGATGTTTTGATTAAATTCAAATTCTCAATACATAATTGTCGAGGTTTATGCACAAATGGAGCAGCAAATGTCAGCGGTTCTCTAACTGGTTTGCAAGCGCGCTTGAGAGCAGTTGAACCGAAAATTGTTCATATTCATTATTTTGCTCAAATCTTATCATTAAATGAAACAAGTACACTAGCAGTTGGGGATTTCCTTGCAACCATATGAGAGCTGATCAATGTCGTGTGCGGATTTCCGAAACGTCAAGCGTGTTTTGAAGAATTTCTAAGAGAAATTGAAGAAGCAGATACAATCGATTGTGGCGATCATTTGGCTCTTCGTCCATTTTGTCCGACAAGATGGTGTTGCAGAATATCATCTTTAAAAGGTGTTGTTATTAACTACAATGAATTGCTCAAATTCCTTACAACTATTAAAACTGAGAAAACGGATATTGGCGTTAAAGGGTTTTAAAACATTTATATTCATTAGAATGTGCGTATGTTATCAATTTTCGAACGCATGGAGATTCTCAGTGATTACTTACAAAAACATTCTCTTTGCAAGGACCCGTCGAAAATATTAATAATTTACATCAGGACCTTTATACAGAAACCTTATACCTTAGGACCTTTGTACAGAAAGGGCGATAGATTTGAATTGATTTGGAAAAGAAGTTTGGAATTCGCAGAGAACTTGGATTTAGATGAACCAGAGATTCCCAGAATAAGTAAGAAAACAAGAAAAAATGATGATGGAACTAAGTTGCATATTTTTTCAAATCCATCTGATTTCTACCGAAAAATGTATTTTGAAGTGATAAATAGTCATAACTGTCTTAAACATAGAGCAGTAGTGCGGCAAAATACATTTTCCGGAAACAAAAAAACACTAATTTTTTACTTGTACTGTAAAGCGGAATAAAAATATTCTATGAAATAAATTTAAATAAAATTTAATTAACGCTGTTTTTTGTTTTCTTACTTAGAATATTAGTTATTACGGTATAGTACACGTAAATTTGTTTCGTAAATTTTTAATTTTGCTTGAGTATGTGCCCATGCGAGATGATTGGTTAGGTTAGATTAATCTAGCTCGCGGGCACCCATAAAGATTTTAAAAACCAGGACCCTATGCAATCTAATCTAACTAAGTTTACTAACTTTCATAAACATAAAAATCCTTATATAAGATACATTTAATTCGTTATTCGTTTCTATTTCAGGTACTAATAAAAGATCAATGGAAAAATGAGTGCCATATGATATAATAGATCTAGCTATCATATATTAGACGCACGGCTTACGCACCTGTTTCTAGTGTGTTTGATTCACAGGATTTGATTTTTTGTTAGCATCTTCCCATTGTACGTTTGTAAATATGTATTTATTACATATCTTTATTCTTTTAGAATAATTTTCCTAGAGCACAATGATAGGTTTTTTGATCAAATATATTTCAAAATATTTTTTAAAGATATCTAGTCTTTAAATAATTGGAACTCATAGTTTGTGTGTAAGTAATTGTAGATTTCTTTAAATAAGAATTTCAATAAAAAAGAAGTATTTAGAATAGAACTAAATTGTAGCAAATCACAGCAAAGACTGATGATTAAATGTTGTATCTTTCTGCAAGAATATTCTATTCAAAAATCTATCGTGTGCTATCAGAGTTTTGCCAATAATAAGTCTTCTTCATTTAAATTCTAAGTTTTAAATGTGCAATATTTATTTATTTATATTTTGAATATTTTATTTATTTTTGGACGTAAAATCCGGCATGATTTTTTTTGTCAAGTGGCATATACTAGAAGCACATCTTTAAAGTTTTTTTTAAACGATTACGTGTTTCCAAGAATTTTTTTAAAATTTAATTAATTTTAGAGATGTATCATATTTAAGTAGCTTGACTGGTCATGATTTAAAAAAAAATCGAATAAGTCATAATTTAAAAAAAAAAAGAAGCAAAAATCATGATTTTTATTTAAAAAAATTAAAAATTCGTGATTTTTCTGATAAAATAAAATAAAACGACCGAGA
Source organism: Adranes taylori (assembly GCA_009867245.2). Lineage (NCBI taxonomy): Eukaryota > Metazoa > Arthropoda > Insecta > Coleoptera > Staphylinidae > Adranes > Adranes taylori. Next base: position 11,957 of record WYDF02115961.1, read on the forward strand.
ACTCGTAAGCTTATTCATTTGACAAATTTTATTGAGCCTGTAAGTGTCTGTAAAGCCCAAGTAAAGTAACCTATGTTAATTAAAATATAAAAACTATTAAAATTATAATTAAAATAAAAGTGAACTAAACTGAACAAGTGAAGAGTAAAGTGTAAAATAAAATGAGTGGAAGGAGTAAAGATACAATAGGAAAGATACATTTTATAAAAAAAATCAGGAACAAAATCGCTCTACTACAAAAAGGAACAACTGGTACTAGAGCGATATGTAAAAATTGCGACTAAAAGTACATTATAAAAAGTCTAAGAACACTGGGCCAAGTAATGAAGAAGTTAATTTAACAAAAACTGAAAGCACAATACATATTATGTTTTAGTATGGTAATGGTATGATGTAGTTGAAAGAGAAACTAAAAAATAATTATTATTTCATTATTAATTGCTATTTTTCATACAAGGGAAAAGTACTAGATTTTAGCGCGGGATATGATTTGATACAATGCCGGGAGCGCTAAAATCTTACTATTTTCCATGTATTTTATTTTATTAATATTTTAATAATTATTATCAATTTAACAGTTTATCTTACCATTTATAAACCTAAATATTCTCTAGCTTTTTTACAGAACATGAAGGATCAGATCCTGATCCAGATAATGAACTATTGTAAGCGGAAGGACTTCAGCGTCTTCCAATTCAACCATCAGTTTTCAGAATCGACCGCTCAGCTTCGTCAAGTTTGTCTGTTTTTGGTTTATCAATGCCATCAACATCATCATCATTATCACTTATTAATGATTCGGTCTCTAAGAAACGAAAAACGGACGTTTCCGGTCCCGCTAATATAATGAACTTTGTCATTCAAACAAATAAAAAATCAGAAACAGACAAACAAATCGCAAAAGCTGTATTTGCAACTAATACTAGCTTCAGATGTTTAGACAATCAGGCCATGGAAATGTTAAGACCTGGTCATAAGCCCCCGTCAGGAAAAACCATTTCGACGACTCTTCTAGAACAAATCCACGAGGAAGTAAACACTAAATGTTTTGGAAGTCTTTCAGGTCAGAGTGTAAACATCTCTATTGATGGTTAGTCTAATATCCACAATGAGCCTGTAGTTTGTGCCACATTAACCACTGAAAATGGAAAATAATTTTTGTTTGAAATAATTGATACATCTGGAAATCCACACACAGACGATTATTTAATTGTATCTTGTAAATCTAAGTACAACTGTGACGTAAAATCTTTCGTAACAGGTAATGCAGCAAACATGGCACTTATGAGAAGAAATATACCAGATAAACTAAAAGTAGACTCTAAAATCATAAATTATGGTTGCTCAGCTCACCTTTTAAACTTATTATGCAAAGATTTAGAAATAGTAAATGTCAAAGAACATGTTACACAATTTATTAAGTACTTCAGAAATAATCCTCTGCCTAGGGCAAAATACATGCAGACAGGTGGAAAAACATTAGTGCTGCCGAGTGACGTAAGATGAAATAGTATGTCATATTGTTTAGAGGTATATGCAAGTCAATGGGAGAAATTATTAAAAGTATGTGAGGAGAATAAAAAAAGAAATAGACTCAAAAATATACCAAAAAGTTTCAAACATTGGTCTTAAACGATCAGCTGAAGATTACCTAAACGTCTTGAACCCTATAGCTGTGGGACTTGATAAATTACAGGGAAAAAAATGCTTTCCTATCTAAGGCAGTAGAAGTACGGAAGAAATTAAAAGAAAAATTCCAGGACGAATTATAATTATCGTTAACTCAAAAGCGAATTTTTTAAAACCGATATAAACAGGCACTAACTCCCTATCATTTGGTGGCTTATATTTTGGATGATACAACCAAAAACCAGATTTAAATTGACTAGTGCAGAAAAAGATTCAGCATTAAATATCATACAAGAAATGTATGGAAATAGTGGATTCCTACCATTCATTATAAAACTTGAAGCCATTTTCAACAGTTATGTTTTCATAAGAGGTGTTAGTGCCTAACAGTAGTGGATTTCACAACAGAATATTCCTGAAGTTGCAAAACTTCTTCATATCTTGAAACAATTTTTATGTCTCCTCATCAGCTTCGGTAAAGCGTGTAGTTTTTACATTTGGGGTCGTTCACTCCAATTTACGAAATAAATTAGGAATGGAGAAAGCGGGAAAACTTGTATTTCTGTACTAATACTATAATGAAAATTAGTGTTGTATTTTTTAATAATTACTTTTTATTAATATTTTTTTTCAATATTAATATCCTTTTATTTGCATTTTATATTTGTACCAGTATTAGTTTAATTTGTATTTTGACTATATTTTGTAAAATAAAAAATCACTATTTAAATCGTGATTTAAAACAAATGATTTAAAGAACCTTGTTTACTAGAGCTTCTAATATCCGCCACGTATCCTTAAAAGAATATTGTCATATTTAGTCATATATTTCTGACAATCTCTTTTAATTCAATATTGTCCAAAAATAATTTATATGTTTATTATTTTGACTGCATGGAAGTAACCATTTTATTTTTAAACATGTTAAGGTTCTCAACCTAAAAAAAGCTTTTAAATGAAATGTTAATAATTCTAATTCTAAAATTATCCTACCCAGTGAAAGTAAAAGTATTTTTAATATTTATATTGAATTTTGTAATTTGTTTATAATTTTAATATTGTTGTTATATCATTTTCCGGTATTTATTACAAAGATTTTTATAACATATATTTAATTTTGTAAATATTTTTATTAATAGTTTTATGAGTCTTAATATGTTATTATTTTGTTTGTTTTATTGCAATGCTTAAATAATTAATTTTTTTTTAGACAACTAAGCTATTCGGGGCAATTATGATAATAATTATAAGAAAATCTATTTTCTGATCAATGCTATATTTAAAGAAATTCAATCTATTCTTGTATTCTTTTAAATCAAATGGAACGTAAAAAATTAAAGCTATTTCATCTTTTGAAATGTATTGAATATCACAATGGAAATTATGAAACTTGATAGTCCAGGAGACGGCGACATTTTTTTTTTATTGTTAGATTTGTGTAGTTGTTCAACAATGTTAGAAGGATGCAAATACAACAGCGTTGAATATAGCTCTTAGTAAGCTCGATTCCCTCATTATTACCATCAGTTAAATTAAAATGAAAACATTCTTTATTTCAAAATTTTCGAGACAGATCATTGCAATTGACTCGTCCGAATACTTTAGGGATTCTCTGAGAGTTGCAGACCCCTGAATATTAATGATTAAAGATAGCCAAATCTTTTTGATTTACGCGATTTGAATGAATTTTACAAATGTTTATCATAGAGAATTACAATGAAATACAAATCATAAATAATAAGATTCTTTAATAAAACCCTATAGTACCCCCTATAAAACCCTATCTTACGAACCTCTTTTTCTTATTGTAAATTTATGCACTGCGTACGATTGTTTGCATATTCACTGGAATCTAAGACGAGTTAGTATCTTATTATATTTTCTTCGATGTACAGTCTATTCAGCCAAGAGAGCAACTAATTAGGTAATTACAGGTGAAATCTGTAATTAATTTGTTGCATTATTTTTTAACGGAGACCTTTTAATATCCTCCACGACTTCATTTGAATGTCTCGCAACCGCAACATAGAAATAAAAAATATACAAATTTTTACATAAAAAAAATATCGTTTGCTTACGGACTATTAAAATCAAGTATTAATATCTGATTTCTTTTAAAACCTTCGACTCGATGCATTAAGTTTCAATTGCTAATACAAACACTCTTAACAAAAATTCAAATGATAATCATTATTAGTGGTCGGCAGTGAATAGGAAAATTAAATAATCATTTAGAGAGATATAATATGCAGAGTCTAAAATCTTTAAATAGTAGTACTTTTGTTTAAAAATATTATCCGTCAAAATATCTGGGAAACGTAAGAATGTATGATTGAAGTATATTTGCATTTATAAATTCTTTATTAGAATTCTTGAATTTCCTGGTTTTGAGAGATTTTATATTATTGTTCTCTAATTGAAATGTATACTTACTTTTATTATTGTATTAACTTGTTGAATACTCACTGGATAATATTTTTGTTCAATAACGATTTAGCCATGTAAGAGGTCATAAGACTTACTCTACATTTTTGTAATCTATACGGACTTGGATATCCGAAATGAGGTGACAATTAACACTTTTGCAAATAAATTCCGTCGTCTCTAACCCTCTTAAAAATCTATCATAAGTGTGACCTATCTGATCTTCTGTTTTACACTAAATGTCACCTTTAATTTGAATCATTAATAGCAAATTTTTTTGATAATGGTAAAACACTAAACTCAGAATTAAATAATTCATTTTTGTGAACCTGTGTTATATTAGAGAAGATCTTTTAATACGAAATTCAGTTTATTTCCGGTAATCGGAAGCAATAATTTACCTGACTAGATTTTTATAAAATTCAGATACATATCAACATTTCAAATTAAATATTTCTATGCCCTGATATTAGTTGCAAATATTTTTATACAGAAGTACTTATGATGTGATTATTGTATCAAATATTTTCAGAGATAAAGAGTGTCTACATGTTTAAGTTTGTTTTAGTCATTGAGAGATAAATGTATAATTTCTTGGTATAAATAATTTTATCTAAATATAGTCCAAAATATTTGACAAAAACAATTTTGTGTGGTACAAAAATTGGAGAATTGACATATAGACACTCTAAATTATTTCCTTCAAATTGATAAATATATAATTCATATACGACTGATTAAATGTTTCTATTTAAATTCAGTGTCAACGATGTAGATGTAATAATCCATAGAAAACATAATTAAATTTATTTAATGTTGTCCAATGTAATTTATATGATAGATGAATGCTAAATATGAAATCTTTGGTTCATAGTGCCAGAAGTAATAACTTTGAAGTTATTAAAACTAAAAGTAAAAACATCAAATTTAGAATTAAAGTTTCCTTTCATATAAGATACATTTTAAAAGTAGTTAATGTTTATATGTATTATTATGCAGTTTATTTATTGGAACCAATATTATTCTATGACGTTAGTTAAGCAAATATATGAATATCTATAAACACCAAAATAAAATTTATGTAGTTACGTGAATTAAATGTTTGATAAAATTTTGATGTAATTTAAAAATATTAACTTATGAATTTTTATTTAGTTCAAAATTAGATCACACTCATCTTAAATAACGTCTTATGTATTTATTGAAAATTCGTATTGATATTCAATATTGAAAATAGAAGCAGCTTTTTAAATTCTAATAATAAGACTGAAGATGTTATTTTTAAATAAGACTATTTATGTGTGTTGAAATAAACATTCATCTATATGTGTAGGTTGCAAAAACCATATTAAGTTAGAAGTTTACTTCACAAGCATCTTTACAAAACTTAATGGATTTGCGTAAAAATAAAATTTTATTTTAAGTATTATTTATATAAAGTAAGAAAGTTCCTATAACCAAGTTTTTTAGCAGCGCTAAAAGTTCGCATCCTAAATCTTTTTCGAGTGCAATCCTTCATTGAAAATTAGCAATAACTATACAGAATGTTTATTTGTTTTACACTATTTTTATTAGGGTTTGTAAGTTCATTCTTGTTTATTCTCTGATATTTAAGTCAATTTTTTTTCGAGGGAGTAATATTGTCTTATGTCCTATGTCATCATGATCATGAATATTTACAGCTGTTATCTCTCTCGTTCTGTCATGTTTATTAGCATCAAACATATTATAAACTTATTTTTAACAGGTATATAATATCAATAATCACAACAAATGTCCTAAAAAGCGGCTTGTTCAAGATGTACGGCGCCATTTCACCTATTATTATAAGGAATCATCAGCATCCTCTTTATTCCAAGCCACAAGCAGGCTGTTTGTAGAAATAAAAATTCGTATTATGAATTATAAGTTTTTGAATGTAACTAGCTTTACATGTAATAGTTTGATGTTCTTAATGTTGCATACCACACGTTGTTGATATACGCAATTACGCACCTTATATAAGAACTAGGTAACATTGTACTACCTATGGAGATATTAAGTCCAATGAAGCCGATTATAGAGTCATTAGTACCTCTAACCACGCTATTTTCTCTCGTTCATGTAGCCATCGGACCGCATACCCATTAAATAATGTTTTAGTGGAAGTTTAATCTGCTTTTTATGACAGGTAAGCATAGATATTATTTTTAATAGGTACGTAATATGAGCTATTATTAATACATAATAATAACCGCGATCGCTGCATGAACGAGAGAAAATAGCGTGGTTAGGAGTTCCAATGCCTAGTCGTCTTCATTGCACTTAACATCTCTACAAATAGTACAATGTTGCCTTAATCTTTCTTACCTACTTCTCATATAAGGTGCATAATGCCTATATCAACAACGATCAGTATACAACATTAAGAACATCAACTACTACATGTAAAGCTGGTTGCATTCAAAAATTAATAATTCATAATACGAATTTTCATTTTTATCAACAGCCGGTTTGTGGCTTAGTAAGTTAGGCTCGGTTTTCAAAGTAGTGATGCTTCTAATAAAGAGGATGCCGATGATCCCTTATAATAATGGGTGAAATTGCGCCATACATCTTGAACAAGCCTCTATTTTTAAGACATTTGATGCGATGATTGATATTACGTACCTATTAAAAGTAATATCTATGTTTGCTTGTCATAAAAAGCAAATTCATTTCCATTTACTCTTTATATTATAAACTTGTTATTATAACAAGTTTATAATTATAAACTTATTACATATTATTTTGCTAACTGTTGTGTGCGGGTACATGTTTGCGATATGTACATGTTTGCAATATCTCGTCTTAAGAGTAGAATATCACTAAAATTAGTTGTTGGTCTATAATTTTCAATATAAGTTTTTAAATGATCATTAATATCAAAGAAGTAATAATAATTAAATAATTACATTGGTATTTGATAATACAGTGTAGTATACAGTTCAATACTGCAGCACATCTAATTCATACAATGACTTTCTCTTTTTCTTTGTTATCGCGTTTTGTAAAGGACAGTGCAATATCTTGTGGGAGTTTCGTTTTTTAGTGTTAATAGAACGAAACTAGAAATGATGAAACTCTTAAATAAATCCTACTGCAGATCTCTGCATTTTTACATGCACTTCTCAGGTGTTCAGTATGCAATTACGGTGATTTCAAAAAAGATTGATATTATTGAAAATTTTGAGCATGATATTATGCTGCTGATTCTAGAATTCTCCATTTTCTTGGGTTTAGTAAATCTTTTCTGCCAGTTCTCCGATACATGGCTTAATATACCTTTGTCTTTAATTTATATCAGAACTGTATCTCTCATGTTCTCTAAGTTATTCACGAAATCTCCTATAATCATTTAATTAGTCCCTTATATAGGAAATGAGTATTTGAAATTTTCCCACGTACTTATTTTATATTTTATTACTGAAGTGGCTGTCGGTCAAACTGATTTGTTTTATGCCTAATATTCTTTCTCTGTTTTAATGAATAGCGTGTTTTTAATTCACTGTGCATCTTACAACTACCTGCTAGCATACAAAGAATTTTTATGAACTTATTCCAAGTCACAACAGGAGTTTATCTTTTCTTTTATTATTTAAGCATTTGTAAATCTTATATATATATAAATGGACAAAAGCCTCATTCATAACACATTTCAATTTTCGAAAATTATTATTGCTGGTGGTTTCTTTTTTTTTCAGCAATAGCAGACCACTATTGAAGAGAATACATTTAAATCTTCTAACGCCATCAAATAAACTTATGAAATTTTAATGGATTAGATGTTATTCTTATCATGTTTCATCAATATAACGGAAACACCAATCAAATAATGATATGAAGTTTTAGTCGAGGCATATCTTAGAATAAACTGCATAATAATTAGTAATGACTTAGATAAAGTAACAATTAGAAAATTATTAGAAGGCCTAATTAAATTTTAAGCTATATCTAAAATAATGGAAGTTTTTTTTAATAAAATAAAAAATATTTAAATTTAGAAAATCAGTTAAGTATTTCATGTTAAATATTTCTAATTAATTATTGTAGGATGTTTTCTAATATTTTTGTGTACGATTCTAATTGATTTGATGTCAATATCTTCATCTATATTTGCCTTTTAAGTAATTCTTATTGTATTAAAGTAACAAATCTTTCTAAAATATTTAGAGATTTAACAAAAATATTAAAGTATTTATTTTTGTTCAAGGACCCGTAATTAATCATATTTGTTTCTACTTCTAATTATCATTTTTTTTTCAACGACTGATGTTTATTTTTGTTGTGTTAAGACACAATTTTTTTAAAGAATGCATTCTTTTAAAAAATTTAATAAATGATATCACTCTGTTAAGCCGCATACAACGTTAAATATTTGTATTTAATAAGTTGTTTAACGCAGATCAATTGATTATCTTTTTAACAATATTATTGGCGGTGCGTATTTGTTAAATTATTTCTATTTGTTTTAAAAAATTCATGAGATAAAATATGATCCCTTTCCTTTTCCACTTTTAAGTATGATCCCTATTACACTCTTATGTATCAAAAATCCAAAATGTACATTTTAAATTGTATTTATTTAATTAACAAAAAAATCAAATATCAGAACTTTCACATCGTAAATCACAACTTAATTTAGAAAATTAAATGGGCTAGAAATTAGATTACGTAGCCAATAGTTGGATATTTAAATAAAAGAAGTTACGGATCGAGATTGATGGTATAATATCAAATACACTTAGAACTGTGAGGACCATACCGTAGAATTAGAGTCTTTCTCCAACTCTTTTCACTGTAGTTAATTTCCCAGCATTTCTAATACGAAATAACTAAGACGTCGAAGACATCAATGTTGTATTAAAACAAAAACACCACAACGAAGAACCTATCTGATACTGTTATCTCTCATAAGGGTAAAAGCAATTTATTCTTCCGGTGCAAAAGCAAGAACTTAAAACTAAATGCACTAAAACCAATGGAGGTGCAATTTTGTCAGTAAATCTTGATCTAATTGAACTCTACGCTTCCACATCCACATCGCTTTTAGACGAAATAGACAACTTTTATACAAGCAGTACACGCTCCGCGAGACGACGCGAGCGCGATACATTCCGATGCGAGAGACTCGAAGGCCGAGAGTAGTGTGTACACTCTCGGGCGGGACCCTCGATTTGGCTCTCGTATGGACTTATGTGAGAGAATAGTTTTATGTACATAATTTATGAAAAAAATATATATTCCGGTAATCATTTCTTCATTACAAAAATATTCAAAATAAAACTATATACTTCATAAAATGGAAATACTAAAAATAATTAAACACTGAAGTCTCGCGAGTTGACCATTTACACTGTCGGGAGACTCCTTACTTGCTATCAAGTAAACTCTCGCGCTCGGGTGGTCTCATATCGCGTCGCTGAGCGCGCTCTTAGCATTATGGTTTGCTTTGGACAGAATTTAATGAAGCAAAGGAGTTCTTGCCAACTTCTACTTTCTAAATCACTTTAGGAAATTGTACACATGGAGATCCTCAATAGACACACTCCACATCGACTCGTATTGGTCAAGAAGAGATGGAAAACTTCCATTAGAAGTATTAAAACTTATCCGAAGATGGTATGTGGTAACCTAATGCGCTGGTCAGAGTGGTACGTTTAAAACTGCGCAGGGATCAACGACAACATTATAAATCCAGATAATAGAATATTAGCACCAACCTCATAGACGGTGTAAAACGCATGAATGATAATGAGATGTCTTTATAGAAATGAAACAAGCTCTCTATACCTTAGCAAAAACAGGGATGAGCAACCATCTCATGAAACCATGGATGGCTCTATCAACGGAAACAAGGTTTCACTTGCTTCTCAATGCTTCTCTCTCCCTCTGTCTTTCTCTTGGACTTCACTTGTTTCCGAACAGAAAGGCAGAGAGAACGCGAGCAAGCGAGCGAGATGCTGACATCCAAAGAATCCAGCGGTGACAGTCATTAAAAATACAGCGAGCTCAACGATCAATAGGACCAAAAACCGGCCAAGAAACTTTTATATCGCGCCAGTCTGTGAGGATACTAAGAAATATTCCAATTTAACTTAATTCGAGATTTTTTTAATCTTTTTAACGTTAAGTGCTTTTAAAATCTGACAGTTGTATCCAGCTTACTTTGAGTTACGAAACCGAAATTACTAATACTTATCATATTCTCACGGCCGCAGAAAAAACTGCAAATCAACGAGGATTTGGAATGCGCGCAGATGCGCACTACAACGTTATATTTCTCGGCACAATAAGAAAGGAAGCTTTTAGTAAACTGTTAAAAATCTGGACATACCACAGCATAGAAAAGCAACTAAAGCGAGACCTCAACAATTTCGTCAATTTCTTTAAGGGCATTTTCAGAACGATATTACTACACATTACACTTTTTTCCCATATTGTTTCACATGTTCACATATTCAGAAGAATATATACATTCAGCATTCAAAGATATGGCCATTTTAGATTGTGACTAGTTTAAATTCTTTCGGGTCATCTCAAGACATACAGACTAGAGGTTGAAGGATTCATATGGGTTCTATTATTGCGGTATTTTAGGTGACCATATTGGGATTACGAGGGATGCGACTTAGTGGTGTCAGTTGTTAAAGTACAAGGGGAGAGTCAACAAGTAGATAAACGGGAGCACCAACACGACAATAATAACGATTACGAGGGATTGGGGCTACAAGGGATTGGACTTAGCGGTGTTAGCTGTTAAAGTACAAGGGGCGAGTCAGCAACTAGATAGCCGGGAGCAACAACACGACAACGATTACGAGGGATTGGACAAGTTGACATCAATTAGTCCAATCATTCGTAGCTTAATCCCTCGTAGTCATTGTCTCATCGTTGTCGTGTTGTTACTCCCGTCAATCTGGTCATTGACTCTCTCCCTTTTAGTCTTTGATACCACCAAGTTCAATCCCTCGTAATAGTTGGCTTGTCGTTGTCGTGTTGTTGCTCTTGGTTATCTAGTTGGTGGCTCTCCCCTTGTACTTTAACAGCTAACACCACTAAATCCAATCTCTTTTAGTCCCAATCCCTCGTAATCGTTGCCATTGTCGTGTTGCCCGTTTATCTACTTGTTGACTCTCCCCTTGTACTTTAACAACTAACACCACTAAATCCCATCCCTCGTAGCCCCAATGTGGTCACTTAAACACCTCAATAATAGAATTTCTAGTCTGTATGTCTCAAGATAGCTCCAAAGGGTTGAAACAATAGTCAGAATCTTAACAATTGTACTATACGTGGTAGTAATGAAGTAAAAACTGATCTCCAATTGATCTCATCATGGATTACCACAAAGTAATCATTGACTCAATCAATCTATTGCATTATTGTTTAACCAATAGCTGCGTGCACTATTATTCTTTATTATTTA
>WYDF02115962.1:0-10264 GCA_009867245.2 Adranes taylori
AAGTGATATATAATAGTGCTTACGACGTTTTTCACATATATAAAATATATATATATATATATATATATATATATGTATAATATATGATTGCTCCTATATCATACACTGCAGTGACCTAATTACCCAGAAAAATTATCACTGTAAAGTTTACGAGCATAGCTGGTTTTGGTAAAGGATAAAATTTTGATAAATTTGAATGATTTAAATTTGAATTAAATTTTTGCTTATTATAAAACTGTCATTGTATTATTGCAACACTTTTAAAACAATAAACAATGCTTATATTAAATAGGAATCTTTTTAATGTAATAAAGTTCAAGAGTGTTTTAATTGATTATATGGAAATACAAATTCTCCATTATAAATGTATATTGTACAGAAATTAATTCTGATATATATTTAAGGAAAATTTAGTCTTCTTTAAAATTCTCTATCTTGTAAAACTACTGGAGCTATTAAAGTCCACCCATAAAGTGCGATACATAACCAGCTGGAAACAGCCTTCACCCACATTGAGGCGGCATTCGAGTTCAGAGTCTTCAAACTTGAGTTTGGTCTGAAAAATAAAATTAAAAAATGTAATAAGTTATTAAAATGATATACATTTCCTGAGTATAAGGCAACTCAGAGCAATGAATTAAAGATAACATTCCCATTGGAGAATAATTGTAACTTGAAATGTGACCTTTCTTGAGGAATAAAACTGACGCCGTCTGACTATCGGTTGGGTACCTTGTAATCCTAAACCAATGGTCGGCAACCTATTACCCACGGACAACAGCACTTTTAGTGACCCACCAAGAAAATATGATAATTTGTTTTTATTAAATTATTTATTTATTGAAAATACTCATAATTAAAAAAGTTAAAATGAATAAATAATAATGTTTTTATCATTTATTAATTTTAACTAAGTAAGTGAAGGTCAAGTTTCTCTACGTTGCTCACTGAACGTGAAGTGGCAACACGCATGCAGTTACGTAAACTAGACAACACTCCCGCGCTGATTGTTCTAAACTTTTACCCACTAATCAAATAAAATTTTCAAAATTTATATTTTTACTTAAATCTCAAAAGGTTGCTGCGCACTGCTCTAGGTAAGAAAGGCTTAATTAAAGCTTCTGATAAAGTGTTATAATCGCATAAACATTGCTTTGTGCTATTTAATGACTCGGATTATGATTACCAATATAGTAATGGATGAAACACCTGAATAAGAAGTTTGAGCGACGGTATCTGTATCGCTTTGTTCCAAAAGCATTCCAAAAAATAATCATCAAAACAAACTGAAGTTATTATTGCAATGTATAGAATTTAGTAATAATAATAAAAGAATAAACTTATGCAAAGTATTGAAAGTGATTCCACAAATACAAAAACTTGGTAGATTATACAAGGGCTGATCCATATGCTCTGATCCCGTTCCAATAAAAGAAACTTATGAAAGAAATATTTTATTTTTCAACATAATCTCTCATAACATTAATATATTTATCCTAGCTATGGTCCAGCATTTCGATATCCTCCTGGGAAAGATTGTCCAACCTCTGCAAACCACTCTTCTATAGTAGACATGACATATTGGTTGCTTGAAAATTTCTTTCCATGCAAGTGTTTTTAATTTTGGGAACTGTCTGTAGTCGCTGGAGGTTAAGTCCGGTGGATAGGGTGGGCACTCCATTAGTTCGAAGCCTCTGACATAATGAAACTTGTTTGGTGAATGGCGGCCTTTGCAACACAAGAGGTGTGACTCGGATCATTGTCTTAATGGAACAGCACACCTTTGTTCAACTTCCCACGACGTTTTTATTTTATAGCCTCTCGGTATTTGGCAATCAGTTGTGCATAATAGTTGTCTGTAATCTTGTCTCCCGCTTGCAGGTAAACGGTAAGAATTACTCCTTAAGCATCCCATAAAACAGAAAGCCTTAACTTTCCAGCTGATGGTACCACTCTTAATTTGCGTAGTGGAGGGGTAACGATGTTTTCATTCTTTACGTTGGGCTTTGGTGTCGAAATTATAATAATGAACCCTGGTTTCATCCATGGTAACATAATGATCAAAAAAGTCCTCCTTATTTACTTGGTACATGTTTAAAAGACGCTTGCAAATCAAAACATTTTCAAAACTTTACCTTTTTCATATCCAATTCTTTAGGGAGTATTTGTTGAACGATATCTTGAAGCACCATGTCACGGACTTTTTGAATGTTTTTATCTGTAGTTACCGTTACAGTGGGGGGGGGGGTCCAGCATGCTGATTTTCACAAGAAATTCTTCCACACTTGAACTCGCGGCACCAGCGTTTCACTACGCCATAAACATAGCAGACTCCACTATAGTCGTTACAGTGGGGATTTCAATCGCTGTCGTCTCTTTTTTTTCTGCAAATATTTTATCACCGCTCTCTGCTCAACCGGCTTCATTTTTTCTCAAATATCACGTTACACTGATACACATTAAACCGCAGTACGAAAACGCTGAGATACAAAACTAATATTATGCAAACATAACCTATATAAGTCACTCGATTAACTGTCAAAAACATTAATCAAGTAGGCAATTGCAACTAGGTCAGGGGTGGAGCATAGGGATTAGCCCTCGCAATGCCATGCTTCTACAAATTTAACTTTGCGGCATGTCGAGTTCTTTACAAGTAAGGTAGCCAAGTCATGCCGGGTCGTACTTATCAGATAAATGACACGGAGAGCTGGTGCAATATATACAGGCAAAAATAAATAAGACACCATATGAATTGTAATGAATCCCGTTCAAAGAACATTTACCGACCAAAATAGTTTGCAATTCAATACATGATAGTTTTCCTGGAGCCAATATTTTCAAACACCTTTGAAAATGTAATTCTCTAAACAGCACGCTATACTGTGCCAGTAGTATAAAAGAATATATTTAGTTTGTAATTTTAAGTAATTAACTTACTTATACCAATTGGTCAGCGTCATCATAACATACAATGTAGCCAGTGCAAAAACAATATGGAAAAATGTCCAATTATAAGCTACCGTATCCTCTTCATTGTCCCATACCTTCTTGCCGCTCTCGCCGCCATCGTGACGTGGAGAATCACCACCTGAGATGGGAGAATATCCATTTTTATGATTTTCTTATATCATTAGGCAAAATTTGTTGCCAGAAAATAACGAAGAAGCAGAAGTGAATTGATTGCGTAGTAAGCCAACAACCCGATGGACGATTAAAGACCATGCCAGGTACATGCGTGTGTATATAATGAAAGCAAATAAATAAAATGTGCAAAACATAAAATATTATAATTCTAAATGTAAACAAAAACCAATTAAAAAAATATGTAAATAAATACAAAATTATACAATACACAATAAAAATAATAAAAAATAAAGATATTTGGTGTTAATCATTTTCAATTTATTATTTAAAAAAGCAGAACAATGACTGAATATAAAGTCGTCGGTTCTTGTAAATATTATAAATCTCTACTAGAAAACAACCGACAACTTTTCTTAGCCAGATACTGAACTATTTTTTTAAACCTTAAAAGTTTTACACAACCAAAAGTGTTGCCATTTACTATTAGTGATCATAAACCACAAGTAGTAATCTTGACAAAAATATAAAAACTGTAAGAGAGTAATTGTATTGATGTCAAAGAAATAATAACTACTTGAGACGGAGGGGGGCAGCCCCCAATACCTGTCTCTCCTGGCTGCGTCCCTCCTGGCACTGCACCAATATGATACACGAACGAGGCAAAATCTACCCCCCCCCCCACAGATCCGGTGCATGTGCTCAAAATTTCTTAGACGAGGCATAAATCTATAGTGTCCACCAGAAAAGTGGAAAACCCTAGCGTGTATACTATTTCGAAAAAGATTGTAGCAATCACTTATAGAACAAACTCCATACACCTTCAAAGATATTAATTTTAGACATAAATAAGATTATTCATTTTGTGCATTTATATTATATATTCTTATTTACATTGTATCTTATAATTTGACTATTGTGTATTTACATACGTAATAAACCTATTCTTTGCACATACAAGATAGCAAGATGTACATGTAAAGTCATTATAAACCCTTCACCTACTACAATAATGGAGGTTTACCAAAAAAGCGTTTAAGTTATAAACTATATTGTGCCTCTTTAGTATTTAAACAGTTGTTAATATTACGTCCGCAGAAAACAGAAATACAAACAGTTAGCTATGAGTCAAAGAAAGAGTTAAAACTAAATCTACGGGTGTGTGAAGCTAATAGGTTAACTGTTTTAGAACTAAATTTCAAAGCTAAAGCAGAATTATCTGCATACACCTTTAGTTTTGTTAAATATGACCATCAAATGGATTAAACAAATCTAAGGTTTTAAGTATGTGTGTACAATGAGTTGTTATTGAAGTTCAGTAAAGAATAATGAAAGCAGGGATAGAAGCTATACGACATTTTTTATTTAACTTAGTGTTATGTAGAAATTATTTCAAAACTAATTAAACGGCAATATTATACAATCTACAATCCATATTATTATAATCAAACAAAAAGGAAATAAAAACGAAAGCATATTTTTGCGAGCATATGTACAAAGAATAATGAACAGAATATGGAAATATGCATACCTTCATTGTCAACAAGACTGGTTCCTCCACCACCTTTCACTGTTAAAAAACAGAATTAATTCGTCACTGTTAATAACAGAATTAATGTTTCAGATGAGAAATTTATTGTATGAGTAAACTTTTATAGGAAGTAGAAATGCTTCTTGTTTTGACTTGTGACTTAGTACTTGGTGTACTTTTATAGTAAACTATGTGCTTGCACCATAAATTTCATTAGAGCAGTGTTTTTGGCAAAAATAGTAAAAAAGTAAGAAATAATTTCATTCATGTTCCAAGTTTTTGAAAGATAGTTTGTTTTGTTTTGTAAATTGTCGTACGTGATAAATTTATGATTTTTCTTTTTTTTTCTTGTCCCTTTAATAAAAATTGCCAAAGTGAAATATTTTGTGATATTTTTAGAGCTTAATATTATAAGAGGTAATATAGATTTATCGATTAGATACAGATATAAATATAGATATAGATTTATAAATATTAACATTTCATATACAATAAATTTTTGTATGGATAACACATCAAATGTATCTTATCAAGAGGAATGAAAGTAAATATCCATCACAATCATGTGAAATACTGTAACATAAATTATAATAAAACAAAATAATAATTTCTACATAACACAATCTAAAACAAATCAAAAGGAAAAATGTGTAAAATACCTGCTTTATTATCTTGGACGAGAACATGCTCAGTCATAGTGATTTTTGATGATTTGCTGGCTGAGCGAAGTGAAGAATACAAAACGCAACACATCCAAACAATAAGACCGATAATGCTTTGTTTATCAAATGTAGCCTTATGAGTACCACTAACTATGCCCAGCAATCCAGGATTACAATTTTCATCTATAAAAGAAAAATCTCTTCAACCTTTTCAAAGATCACACGTTCGATTAGAAGATAATAGTATACATGCTGTCCTATAATGAATTGTGCGCAAAGTAGTAGTAAAATCTGGACGCCAAAGTAAAACGATTTACTAAATATGATCTTAGTAAAATGTTGATAGGCGCAGAGTTTTAAAGCGTTAAAATTGAAATACTTTTCAAGATTTTGCAGTAAGTTTCTGCTTGACAAGAAGTTGATCAATTTTTTTGGTTATCTTAGGCAGAATCCCTTCATATGACGAATGAAGAGATTCTGCCCTCTACGCCTGCAATATTTGGTCCTAAACTTTATGATACCAATTGATGTTTCCGATTGCATAAAAACTACTCCATCGAATAAGATGAAATTGTATGAGCCGAAAAGTATGGCCGAAGTCAGGTTTGATTGTCCAGAATAAGACAAGCATTTCCAGGGATATTAAAAAATATTTTGACTTCAATTTTAATGATTACCTTTACGGTAACTTTGGAATTATTTTTTTGTCTTTAAACTAGCAGCTTTTTTTAAATCTTTCAATCATTGTTTGATGCATACCAAACTTACGTGCACTTTTTCATGTATCATTCTTTAATTTTGCACTCACTACTTCTGACAGTTTACTATTACATGCACCACTTGTTCTATTTTTCTGTTATCATGAAATACATAGTCTTAAAATAACCGGTAGAAACTGAAACGACCTTATTATGGGCCGTTTTTAACGTATTTCCTATAAAGTAAGTAGTTGGTTTTTAATATTCTTGATTTAAATTTTTGCAATAGACTCTTCAAATCTTCAAAATTGTAACATCAAAAATTTCAAAGCACAGACAGACAAAATGAACTTTGAAATATCCCTCAGTAAATGCGCAGCCTACCTTACAAGGTACAAGTTTTGATCATTTCATAAGTTAAGCAATATATTAAATACCTGGTGAACTTGAAACTGTAGACCAAGTAAGATAAATGACGTATAGACTGACGATAGATGATTGCAATAAACCCGACCTTGGTAACTTTTCTTGGACTGCTGGTAATACAGATGCAGCACTAACCAAAACGCACAAAATTAAATTGATGGAAATGAAAAACTTATTCAAGCTGCAGTCATCACTCTGAAAGTGAATAATAAATATTCAATAAACTCGAGAAATTTTGAGTTTCTAGCAATGTTGTAGACAAACATAGTGGGAATTATTGAAAATTCAGAAATGCACGTTTTCTAGTGTGCTCTCGATTTGCATAATAATCCCACTATGTTAAAAATCAAATGCACGTTTAATATGTACATAAATCATACTTGCCTTAGTAAAAAACACATAAAGCAATGTAATACCAGTAATCACTAGAATGTAATTGATAAACGTTATGCTTAGAAGCGCTGCATACCATCCTTTAGATTCGGTCTCCTCGTAATTACCTACCCAAGCTTCAGCCCATGAATGGGCAAAATCTATTATAAGAATTAGTTGGATCAATATAAAGAGAAAACCGCCAATCATGCCAAAATACATCCAAGTAGGTCCAAAACTACCTTCAGGAATAAAAAATGAACCTATTATTCCACAAATAACTAAAAGATATTTCAATCCCCAAAACCTGAAAAAAAATGAATCACAGTTATCAAATTGCAAATACAACTAAATTTTTGAGACAAAAGATAAAAGTATAATTTACAAAATAAAAGGAGTAATTTCAAATGTCAAAAAAATTACAAAAAATATAATCTGACATCTCTTTAAAATTTAAAATTTTAAAGTAAACAAGGAGATGTTTACGAAGATGTTTTAAGTTTATAAAAAATAACATAATCCACATAATTATCTAGTATGTACAAAAAATTATAGACTATCTGAAAACTGCAAGTATACAATAAAATTCTTATTGTTTGTTTTTTCAGTAAAATCTTCAAAATTTATAAATTTAGGTGTCAGTTTTGTCCTGAAATCTTATTGAACGTAAAAGACACAATATCAAAAATATAATTATATAAATATTGTAATGGTAAAAATTTAATTTAAAAGTAGTGACAGAACTTCTATACATTTTGTATAGCCACTAAAATTCTAATATTACTTCAAATAATACTCACATAAAAACTCTGCTTAAACAAGCAACTTTTTTCAGCTGCAAGATATCAACTGTTTATATGTTTTTGTTATAACATTCTACATATTTTTTAATGTAACATTCAAATGAAACGAATATGTTCAAAAAGAAATATACAAACATTGAGTTTTTCTCAGTGCTCGCTTTACGCAAAATTGAGGTCCCTGAGTGTTACACTTGTACCCCAAGTTTTATAGGAATCGAGATATTTAATGTAGTACAATAGCCAGTTTCGAGAAAATGGATCGGAAAGTTTACAAAACAAGAAACACCTCGTATATATGTTAATATGTAATTTTCGAAAAAAATGTTTCAAATAAAATTGAACGAGTTTAGCCTCTATAATAAGTTTATTCAAGTGTCTTATCTTTTGTAATTCCTGAGATATATTGATAAGTTTGTAAAATGTTAAACGTAGCAACGTCGCGTTTTTTACCACTTACAGGTATGATAATCCTTTCATTCGATGCATAATACAAGATACTATATGCGACCGAAATTTCAGTCTTCTAGTTTTAAAACTGAATTTCTTAAGAAAATAATCATTTTGAACCCCTCCCAAAATTATAACGTGCACCCGCCACTGATAACAACATTTATTCAATTGCGAAAGCACAATATATAAGTCTCACACAACATAAAATATTTTTTCCTGTAACTTTGCATATATGTGCTATTATTTAAACCTTACATGTTTAGTTATATGATTGTTGAATGTCGGTTTCGACGACAAGTTGAGAAGTTTTAATTTATTAAGGATCATATCTGGAAACGATAGGAGTTAGACTTCTCATATGTATCATTTTAAATAAAATTACAAGGGCTATCAAGCAGTATAAAATATACAGGGTGTTACTAAAAGATTTAAAAAAAATTGTTTTTGCTCAAAATCGGTTCAGTATATTGTTATTCACATTGGCAGAATTGAAGTCCTACATAAGTTCCCTTAGACCTACATAAGTTCCCCAATTTTCTATTTTTCATCTTTCATATGAACCAAGATATTTAGGACAGAAAAAAAATTTCAAGGTCAAATTACTCCCAAGATTACGTGTGCAATTTTTTTAAACACACTTCATTAGTTTTTGAGATATATTGAATAGTATATTTAAACTTTGAACATGACAACGTCGCGTTCTGTATATGACAGAGACATTAGACTTTTTTTATTCAACGGGTAATACAAGCCGCTTATGTTTGCAAAATTTCAGCCTCCTAGTTTAAAAACTAAATTTTTTATGAAAAGAATGTCGCATTTCCGTCATATTGGATTTATACGGAACACTGTTGTGCACCTGTCTACCAAATTTCATTCCAACCGGTCCCATAGGTAATGAGTAATTAATTCTTGAACATACATCCATACGTTTTGAGAATTTTTTCTATTTTACCTTAGTACGTTTCTTGTGTTGAAATTACTGCAATCCGTTAATACGCAATTCAAAGAGGGGGTCATAAGGTAAAATTTTTCAAATAACATTTTTTGTAAAAAAATTTATTCTTTCTCGAAAAATTAAAAGGGTAAATTTTTCGGTGACCTGGATGAAATTTGGCAGACAGAACGGATTCCGCATCTGAATCCGCAGAACGGATTTTTTCATTTTTTATAAATCCAATATGGTGGACAGGAACCATTTTTTTTATTACGAAATTTCGTATTCAAATTTTGTACACATGTAGTACATTGTATTATGCGTCGAATAAAGAAAGTCCCGTGTTGCCAAATTACAAATTATACAGGAAGCGGAGTTGCCACATTTGAAGTTTAACAAACTTTTTGAAATATCTCAGGAACGATAAAAGATAGGACATTCGAATAAACTTTATTGTATAGACTACATAAAGGCAGATTTTATTTGAAACATTTTTTTCAAATAAAATCACAGTTTAACAAATATCAGGTGTTAAATCAGAATTTAACAAATATACAGGTGTTTTTTGTTTTGCAAACTTTGCGGTCCATTTTCTCAGAAACTTAACGAAGGATTTTAATTAATTTTATTAAATTAATTAAATTTTAAGTTCCTTTAATATTTAAGCGAGTTTAAAATGTCGCAGCTGGAAATGAAAGCTGGAAATGAAAGCTGGAAAAATGAAACGTGGGAAACTTATGTAAGTCCAGGGGACCTCAATTTTGCCCCCGTGAACAGTTGAATATACTGAACCGATTTGCAGCAATAAAAAAAATTCAAAAACTTTTTACTAACACCCTGTATATTTTCTTATATTTTGGTAGCCCTTGTGATTTGATTTACAATGATACCATATATGATGGGCCTAACTCTTATAGTTCCAAATATATGGGCTCTAAAAAACTTAAAAAATTCTTCATTTATTATACGGAAACAATAATAATGAATAGCATTCTCAATAATAATACATAGCATATGTATTATTATTGAGCTTATGCTTATGCTACAACACATACTTATGCTATAATATGATTGACAATTATTTTTCTTTTTCAAATCTCTCGTACGCATTGGTAGTTATTTTCCCATGAAATGTCATATATTTTTAAATGAAACAAAAGACGATTGGTTTTTACTTGTATTACATTATATATATGTACCAGGCCCAAACAATTTTTTTGAGAGTTTCATAAATTTCATAGAAGTTATTTGAAAAACTAATTTCCGAAAAAAAATAGATAAAAAAATATAAATCTATATAT
>WYDF02115973.1:0-10264 GCA_009867245.2 Adranes taylori
TGGAGATCAGGTTCACGCGTTTGCGTACCCTGGAAAGGGTGTACTTTAGGTCGGAATTCCAGTTGAATGTTCTATTATCAGTGGTGATGATTCCTTTGTTGTTATATATTATCATGTCTAAGAAGTGTATTTGGTGATTGATTTCGTTTCATGCGTGAATTTAATTTTGTGGTGGATGTTCTTGTGTCGAGAATGCGTGTTGTTTTCTCTTTAGGAATGGCTGTTATACAGCCATCGACGTACGGTTTGAAAAATACGGATGTGAAATTAAGTTGCATTTATGTATTGTTCTGTTTTTTAGAATGTTGCTTAAATACTTGGAAATATTGTAGAATGGGCTTTGTACAAAGGAAATGATTGGTCTTAAACGATTATTTTCTTTTCGTAATTTGGGTAATCTATTAATTTTTGGTGATTGACTGTTATGTATTTTTAATGAATTTGCTGTTTTGTCAGATATTAAATTGTGTTATAGTTTTTTAATTTGATTGTTGTTTAATTCTTGAATTTTTTTGTTGGATTTCTGTTTATTTTTTATATTCTGTTTTGTTCATTAACACTGTTTTGTTACTTTTATCAGCTAGAAGTACAATTAAATTTGTATTTTCTTTGAGAAATTGTTTGTTTTGGATCAATTTTATTGAAGTTTTTCTTGTTGTGTTATTTTATGTGTTGTATTTTTATGGTTTTGTAAAATGTTTGCTATATTACATCTAAAGGTGTTTTTGTCGCTATTACTTAAGTGCTCAATGTTTGTTTCTATTTCTGATATGATTTCTTCATATGGTATAATGTTTTCATTTGGTCTGATTAAAAATGTTGGTCCTAGTGATAAGTTTTGAATTTCGTTTAGTATTGTTTGATCTGAGAGGTTCGTGATCCATGTATTGTTGTAATATATATTGTTTTCGTGCGTTGAAAGTTTCAGGTGTTGTATTTTTTTGATGTTGTTACTTTTGATTTTGTTAAATGTTCTTTCGTTTCTGTTTTCATCTGATTCTAAAAAAATTTCTATTACCTCTAGTGGAAGTATATTTATTGCGTGTATTATCTGGTTTTGTAATTGTGTATTTAGTTGTTATAGATAGTCGTGGTTTTGTTCTATTGCTTAGTTAAGTATTGATTGTTGATTTAATCTATACAATTGAATTTGTGAATTTTTGTTTGTTTCATAATTGTCAAATTTAATATTTTTTAGATGAAAATTAAAGAAATTTGGCTCCAGTGCATTTCTTCGGCATGTTAATAAGAATAACTTACTCTGGCGCTTACGATTTTTTCCCTTGTTTTCTCCCGTGTGTATTAGGTGGATGGTTGGTTCTCTTCCATATTGTTGTGTTATTCTTCTATAGAACTTATGTTGTCTTTGAATTACAATACTTTTCACTCGATTGTTATTTTAATATGTGAGTCTTTCCTGATCGTTTATGGTTTTAATACTTGAAAGCTGTTTTTTCTGGAGTATACGGTCTAATTAAAATAGAATAAATTTAGTAAGAATTTACTTTAACGTTTTCGGAGGAAATGGGCTCCTTCTTCGGATAGCTTTTAATCGCATCCACCATAAAATTAAATTCGCGCACGAAACAGAAACCAATCACAAAATAAGCTTCTTAGGCATGACAATATATAACAACAAAAGAATTATCACCACTAAATGGTATACCAAAAAAACATGGTCTGGTAGATATACAAACTATTACTCAAATAACTCATAGCACTAAAAAAGTATAATATAAGGTATAGCTGACCGAGCAATAGCATTATGAAGCCCTATCATAGAAAAAAAGCAATCAATAAAGTCAAACAATCCCTGGTAAAAATAATTACCCAATAAAAACAATCGATCAAATTTAAAAAAAATACTTAAATTTTACAACAAAAATACTCCAGACGGACGACAAGATAACAAGCAATAAAAAATTTATAGCAGTACCACACGTCAAAAACCTCTCGGAAAATATACATAAATGCATAGATAAATACAATATAAAAACCTGTCACAAATCATACAATAAACTACTAATACAAACACACAAAACTAAAAGCAAACATTCCTACACAAGAAAGATAGAATCTCATATACAAAATTCCATATAATGGCGTATACATAGGCGCAACAACCCAATACTTAGAAAACAGGATAATGGACACAAATATCAGAAAAATGGCCAAACTTCACTACCACAACTTAAAAACAGATTAAAACACAACTTCAACGAAACCAAAATCCTAAGAACTGAATTTAATCACAAAAACAGACTCTTTAAAGAAATGTTAGAAATAAACAAAGATCCAAATAGTATTAATAATAAATCAGATATATAAGAACTATCAAGGAAATATAACAACTTTTTGACCCAAACAATTACAGAATATCACCAGAAAGAAATAGAAACAGACTAAACGATATATCACCCACACCGTCGCATTTACCAGTTAACGCCATCAACGCCGACCAACTGCCATTATTTGCAAAGATTGGAACTTTTGCTATCATAACCGTCTCTTAACGGTTCAATGACAAAAATACACGCTTTTAAACGACTATAGTAGACATACAACAACTATGAAGAATATATAACAACTTATTAACCTAAACCATTACAGAATATCAACAGAGAAAAATAGAAACAGACTAAACGATATGTCACCCACTCCAACCACCCAGATCAAATACATAGAATATAACCATAAAACAGAAAATTAGATGACATTGTTGGTTTAAGCTAACATTGTTCTTATCAATTTCATCAGGTATGTTTTTACAAAAAAGTGTGTATTTTTGTCATTGTACCGTTAGGAGACGGTTATGATAGCAAAAGTTCCAATCTTTGCAATTGATGGCAGTTGGTCGGATTTACCAGTTAACGCCATCAACGCTGACCAACTGCAATTAATTGCAAAGATTGAAACTTTTGCTTTCATAACCGTCTCCTAACAGTACAATGACAAAAATATACGCATTTAAACGACTATAGTAGACCTACAACAACTTTCAAGAATAGATAACAACTTATTGACCTAAACCATTACAGAATATCGACAGAGAAAAATAGAAACAGACTAAACGATATATCACCCACACCAACCACCCAGATCAAATACATAGAAGATAACCATAAATCAGAAAATCATAAAACGCTAAAAAGCGTGTACATTTGTCATTGTACCGTTAGGAGACGGTTATGATAGCAAAAATTCCAATATTTGCAATTGATGGCAAGTTGGTCGGATGTACAGCAAATCTTGAAGTGCTACTTCAAGCTGTATTTATTACGTTTTATGAGAAGGCCAAATACCCAAACGCTGGAAAAGCGCATATCTCCTATTTATTCCAAAGCACAAGAGTTCAACAACTCAGCTCCAAACTAAGTACAGGCCAATATGCCTACTGGATAACATCGCCAAGTTACTGAAACGAATGATACTGCGCAGATTATAAAGTTTCGTCGAACCACATCTAGCAAGAAACCAATATGGCTTCAGGAAAGAACAGTCAACTGTGAGCTCAATAGAAGCCATTAAACTAACTGTAGCGACAGTAACAAAACCGAAAACGCATAAAAAAATTTATGCGCACTCATAATGCTAGACATCAAAAACGCTTTCAACTCGGCGAGCTGGTTCCACATTTTAGACGAAGCTACCAAAATGAGTATACCAGTGTACCTTATGCACATAATCTATCAGATAAGACACTACAGTTTCAAGCAGAGAACGTTTAAGGAAGGAAAAAATTTACAAGTAAAGTACCTCACGGATCAGTCCTGGGCCCAACACTTTGGATCATTATGTACAACGGCCTCATGAAACTAAGTATGCCATCTGGGGTAAAATTAATTGGATATTCGGATGACATTGCAGTCCTGGGGATTACAGAAGAGACTCCTAGACTTGAACAAATCCTAAACAGAGCCCTTGAAAAAAATATCGAACTGAATGACAAGCAGAAAACTGCAAATAGCGCCACGAAAAAAAACAGACTTAATTATGCTGACTCGTAAAAGGAAGTGTATTCCACCTAACGTCAAAATTGAAGAATCCCAAATCGTGTTTAAGAAAACTCTGAAGTACTTAGGTGTTACATTAGATCAAGGGCTCGATTCAGTAAACATCTTCAAGTCATATCTGACAGTGTTAACCGTAAAGCAGCCGCATTAGCAAGATTAATGCCCTAAGTAGGCGACCCAAAAACCACCAAAACGATACTGTACTACAGCGTAGTAGAGTTGATTCTGCTTTATGCTGCCCCAGTTTGGGCCGACTCGCTTAGCATTAAACGGAACGCCGCGTTTATGTTGAAGGCTCAACGACCAGCTCTTCTGGGAGTAACGGCAGCATATAGAACAATATCCACAAAATCTTTGAACGTAACGCTATTGGCGGAAGAACGACTGATGGCTCAGAATGGAAGGAACAGGATGTGAACCATGGAAGAACTGAAAAGTACGTGCAGGGACATCTGCTGCAAAGCTGGCAAAATTAATTCCAGATATAGAGCCATGAATACATCGTATCCATGGAAGTCTGAATTTCCTTATCACGAAAGAGTGAAATAGAAAGTCCAGAGTGCTACTACTGCTCAGATCCATCTGAAAACGCAGAGCATACGCTGTTTTACTGCGTAGCATGGGAGGAAGAACGAATGACACTTAAACGGCTACTTGGTGAGCATGTCGAACCCCGGAATATAGTTGAAAAGATGCTGAAGTCGGAGACAAACTGGAAATCAGTAAATGACTTTGTCTCAAAGATAATGAGAAGAAAACTATAAGATTTTAAACATCTTGTGCTCTTATAATTTAATCTCCTAACGTAATCATATTATGATCCTACACTCCTTGGAAATCTATGATCTTATGACTCTGCGCTCTTAGAATCTTGTGTTTTATGGTTTATAATCTTGTAATTTTATAGTGTTATGATTTCATGATTTCATCGAAGCCAGTTACAAATGGAACAAGAGTTAATAAGCCGCCTGAATCCCTAATCCGACTAGACGGGACGGGGGAAGTAAGGCAGATGGCTTGAACGGAACTACCGTGAAGAATGCGCAAGTGATACCATGATATTCTCCGGTAACAGAAGGGCCACTTGAGTGAATGCTCAATGTCCTTAAAAAATATGCGCAAGAGCCGCCCTGTACGGGCCTACTTTTTATATTTTAGCCGGCCCATTGTGTTTGAAGCCCGACCCCACCCGAACTCGAATTTTTTTCCAAAATAACTACCCGTGCCCGGCCCGAGCTTCAATAAGCTTCAATAATACACCATCGGAAAAAATAGTTATTAATCAATTATTAAAAACAAAAATGCAATAAGAAATACACAAAAACTAATAAATAAAACAGAACATACAAATACCAAAACTATACACTAACAGACCAATAGATACGACCAATAATAAGCTTCAATAATATACCAACGGAAAAAATAGGAAAATTAATTTTGTTAGAAGACAAAATACAGTACAAACCAAAACAGGTAAAACATGTAATAAGAAATATACAAAAACTAATAAATTTTGACGTACTGTTACAGATTCATATGCTAAAGGAACTCCCACTCGCGATGCTGCTAATGGGAAGCTTTAGTATTTGCCACTATAATGGCGCAATTAGATTTAGAATAATTTGGTCTTCAGGAATCTTCTCGGGTGCCAGGTCCGTTTAAAGTGTGATCGCATTTCGAAATGATGTTGTTGTTCCGATCCCCAGACGCTCACTGAGGACTCAAGTAAACTCAGTGGAAAGTTAACCAGATCTTGTCCTAGATCTTGCGGGAATGAATGTTAAATGAAATAAGCAGTCTTCAAGCGGTCTTATACTAAATGGTACACAAAATACAACGAAGCAAATCGGCGCATAGCAAAACGGTAGTGCAATTAATATAATAAAAAAAACGGCGCTTAGAGACATATTAGCGGTGCCGGAGACAAAATAATAATACGGAATGCAGCGGAAAATGGCGGTAATTTCAAGCACTCTTTATGTGTTTCGTAAAAAATATTGCTTCAAATCGGCAAATTTTAATCGTTTATTCTGTTGACTCTTTCAGACGCTTTCAAATTCAAAAATATTTTATTTGAAAAAGATAAAAATCATTTATTGTGACAATAAAATGGGTTATACGTTTTTAATTAAATATTTTTCAGAAAACAATATTTTTTGGCCTAAGTTATCATACATCTTACTATCAAATTAAGTATGTAATGTAAACAAATTGGTGTGTGTTACAGAACGCACACAATTCATGTATTAATTATTTAGGAAAAATGACGTATCTTTGTTATTTTAGATGTAATATAAAAAGACTGATCATTTTTAATAACTTGAGATTATCTTGTTAGCATTAGAATAGTGTGTTTTACTCAATTCATGTCGATTTAACGTTACTTCATAGTAATTAGATTAAATTCTAGTAACGAGACAACAAAAAGAGTAACCTACAATTACCCCTTTTGTTCATGGTTGTACCTCTGCAAATTTGTTGTACGTCTCCTGGGTGAACGAACTTAAACTCAGGAATAAAAAAATATTTTTATAAAAAACTAATTTGCTAAATTTATAAGGAATTGAGGTCAAAAAGGTTTTAAAGGAATACTTTCAAATAATATGTGAGTAACTTTTAATGTTACAAAGTTATATTCTTTATTTATACATCTAGTTAATACCTAAAGTAGTGCGTAAATTTTGGTATAATTGGACAGTGCTGTCATAAGCACTTTCACCAGTTATAGATACGAAGGCTTCATTTATAATTGTTATCTGTCTGGTAGATAATTTGCGACCACTACGCGGAAGATTTTGACGAATATCTCTTGAAGCTTTTGATAAAATACCAGCATAACCACTAACACTATCAGCACGTTCTTCAACAGTATTTTCAATAGCTTGTATTTGATTTCTATTTAAAGTTTCATTAAAACTTAGTCTTACACCTTGTTCAATAACAGTTTCTAAAATCGATACTGGTATTGGAAATCTTTCAACAGAAACTAGATACGTTACTATGGAATTTTCCAATGGTTTTTGATCAATCCTCCTCAATCTTTCAACTGTTGATTCAAAATCTTTCAACGACTGCAATATTTTGTTTATAGCTTTCTGATAGCGGATTAGAGCTTGAACTATTCCAGCATCGCCATCGATTCGTCTGAATCTAATATCGCTTATTGTTGCTGAATTACGGAGTGCAACAGACATATGATTTTTTTCAAAAATTGGAAGGAAATGTAATATAGCACGTGCTGGATTTTCCCGAATTAGCTCATCTAAATTGACTGCATCACCAACTAAATGAAAATATAAATTATGTTATAAAGATTGCGTTTTCTAAGTAGTTTTAATAATAAGATTTGAATTATATTTGTAGTTCTATCATTTAAAGAATCTGGGAACCCTGTTTGTTTTTTTAAGTGACACTTTTAATACGTTTCATTAGTTTAGTTACATTTTAAATTTATGCAAGACCATTTTTTATTTTTCAATGTGCCTTTCGGTGCAAATTGTATTGGCTAAGTAATATAGAGGTCTATCCAGGCTTGGAAACTTGGTTTTCAAAAATATTTATTTAACTTTGAAAAATAATTAAAAGCTTTACTTCAGATGACTTTTAGTAACTTATGTTTTATTTGCATTTTGTTGAATTTTAATGAATCGTAGAATAAATTAAAGAATTAATTTGATTTTGAATTTTATGTTATTCGAGAAATATTATTGAGTCCTGCTCCTCGTATAAAATAAAATAATTAATAAAATTATTAGATCATATTAATAAAATATAATATGATTCTTTTTGAATCTGAATTCAATTAACTTAAATACAGATGTACATTGTGATAATTAGCGATGTCTAAACTAGGAATGATATTTTATATAAGACAATATTACTTCAAACCTTGCATCGCGTTTGCATAAATGTACGTGAAGTTTTAATAAGTCCTGAGAGATTGAATAGCAGCGAATGCTAAGCGACTTCACTAAGCGAAGTGTCGTGAAATAGTTTAGAAATTGAAACTTAAAACTGGAAACGGACTGCAATGAATCGGCTAACGGTTCTTATTCATCTCCCGTACAAAAACCCAAAAGTGGCTTGTTGCAAGGACTCACAAAGAGGGGATCAACTCTGCTCGCCAAAGCTCTCGGCCGTGATAGCAATGCCTCTTTCCCTAACTAATTAACTGACAAATTCTCTCCTGCTTTAAAGTCTAGAATTTTCGAGAATAAGTTGGCTGGCTACTAGGTTTCAAGACCAAATCGATCCGGAGAGTAACGACTGTAGATAGCTACTATTAGAAGATGAACGAAATATCTGCTATGAAGCGTCTATCGACGTACGCTTTATTGAAGTAAACCAATAATTCCTAAGATGCTTGTGGGTGACTAATAGGAACGTATGCCTAACCCTTAAACGAGGCGTTTACTATGTACATCTATATAGTAGAGTCTCATTTAATTATGGGATTTATTTATTCAGGTACAATTTTGGTTGGAATTTTTAAATTATTAATCACTAAACATTGAAGTCTTTAGCGTTTTAATTGTGTAGCCATTTCTATCATTACAATATATAGAAACATTAATGTCATTCAAATTGCTCAAACTAATGCTTTACCGAAACTTTAATACAAAATTGAATTGAAAATGCAGATAATTATATGTCGAAACGTCGGTGTTTATCATTATTATTTATATGTGTAAAATATTAGGATTTTGTAAGAGATTAAACACTTGTTCTGATGATGGAGATACATCGAAATATTAATGATTCTACATTGAATGCACTCTAATGCTGCAGAAGAAAACAATCAACTGGAATTTATAAGTTATGTTTCTTTTAAACATAATTCAACAGTTTTGCAATCCCCATTCAAATATTTATTAAAGCAATTAATTTTATTTTGCAATAAACGTAAGAAATCATATATCAGATTACATTGCCTGTCTATCATTGGTAAGAAATTGGATTTCTACAAAAGCTGGAACAATGGCAGGAAGCAGATAAAGTTTTGCTGTATATTTATATTTATTTGAACCTTCCTATGCACTTATATGCAATATATGCACTTATATGCATTCATATGCACTTATATGAACCTTATATGCATGATATGGAAGTTTAATTGTTCTATATAAGTTACTTTGCGTACATTTCAATAAATTGTTTTTTAAATACTTTTAGTAGGTTATTAGCAAATACGAAATATATAAGCATTTCATATTATAAAACATTTGAAAATTGAAATTATATGCTGATTTACAAATATTTCATTTAAAATTGTTGTTTAAATATTTTAGAGAGAATGAAAAGAGTTACTAGCGATAAGTTCTAAAATTAATTAATAAGAATCTTTAAAAGCATTCAGAGATAAAATCATGTATAAGTTTACATATCGAAACCTTTCTGACTTAAGTTCTTTAATCATAAATTCTTTTTTTTTTCGTCTTTCACACTTAAGTCTTTACATCATTCATAAATTAAGACTCCTAAGCCACACGACTCTCGCAGAAGCGGATTAATTATAGCTGATCCTTCAACATATTTGGTCGCACGTCAACATAAATGTAATGTATGGGTACAAACTCTGAAAAACAACTATGCATATATATGTTACATTCCATATTGTGGATTGGAAGTGAATATTTAGAGTGAATAAAAGTTATGGTGTGCAAAAGAGGTGGGGGAGAATGTAAGAAAGATGAGTTTGAGCTGTGAGGGATAAGAATAGAAATAGTGAAGAAAGATAAGTACTTAAGATATATGCAAACGCAGAGTGAGTCATGTATGGAGCATATTAGTTTGATAGTAAAGAGAGCAGGAGGAGTGGTAGAAAGAATGGGGATAATGTGATATTGTGGGAATTGAGGTTTGGTGATTCGGTGAAGATAAGGATGTTGATTATGGAGATGTGTGTGAAGAGTATAATGATGTATGGTGCGGAAGTGTGGGCGGTGTGTGAAAGAGAAATGATTGAACGAGTGAAAGCTGGGTGCATTAAGAGGATGCTTGGAGTGGATAGGACTACACTATATGATATAGCGCTGCAGGGTATCGGAAAAACCAATTGTTGTATTGGTTTTTCAGAGTAAAAAAAATGGTTAACTTTGAAAGAAAGGTAATGATTGATTCAGGAAGTAGGTTGGTTAAGGAAATTTATATAATGGAAATGAAAGAAATGGCAGTGGGTGGTAGTAGGAATATATGGATAGAGATTAGGAGAAAGATGTATGAAAGGATTGGGTGGTCGATGAGAAGATGGG
>WYDF02115984.1:0-10264 GCA_009867245.2 Adranes taylori
AATGAATGTTGGCATGTCTGAAACTAATAGACCGATAATCTTTGACCGATAGTTATGAAACTTGGCACATATATGTATTGTTTGAGGGAGAAGGTTATGCCATCCATATTGTTGTAACTCACCACTAGATGGTGCTGCAGCACATCGACTTCTACACCGTTCAATGGATCGCTATGCAAATTTATGTACATATGTATTTGAGTACTAAGTATATTTGTATGCTATCCACTTTCTTCAAACTCGCCACTAGATGTCACTGGAGCACGCGGTCGCAGCCTGCGGCAATTGGGGCATGTAACTAGCTGCGGCAATTGGATATATCGCTGGCCTCAGTAAAGCCGCGTCAACTAGGCCATGTCAACTAGGCTCGCGCAAAGCCACGGCTATTTGCCCATGTCACTGGCCGCAGTAAGGGCATGGTATGGGCGCGGTATGGCTGCGGCAAGGGTGCTGCAATTAATGCATGTAACTGGCCGCGGAAATGCGGAGTGCGGAGCTATCGGAGCCGTAGACAAATATGGGGACCAGGAGGGGAGCAAACCAATGTTGGCCGGGGCCGCTAGTATATATCTCCGCTAGTATTATATATATATATATACATATATTATTCCAGTTTTTCATACAATCAGTATAGCCTTCTTTGAAAATAGATAAAATAAATATTTCAAATGGAAAAAATTTGCATACTAAAAAAATTAAGAATTTGCAAAAATTTAGATTAAAATATACAGAGTAGTACTTAGAATATTTACAAAAAGTAAAATAGTATCTCATTCTTATTTGCACCTTTCACATCTTAAAAGAAAATTATTCAACACATTTTCTGTTACATCTGTGTATTTTGTTTTGTTCTGAAATGTTTCAAGGTCATTTTTTAAATACCTACAAGGTTTTTTACTACCAAATTGTTTTCCGATTTGTTCTAAATTTAGTTCTATATAACCTATTTGCAAGTTAATGTATACCTTCCTTATTTTTGCTTTATGTAATATAAGTTTCTACTAGTGAAACTAGCTTGTTCAAGAAAACTATTAAATGGCTCACAATTGAACCAAACCATTCACAATATCTGTTTTTTATTACCCTAAACATTCACCAATTTAAGGATTGTTATCAAATACATTTCTAATAACTTCGTTAAAAACAGCAAAATATTAAAGCCTTAATCATGCAAGGCGCGTATAAACTATTCATGTCTATGCTAATCAGCTGCTATTTCTATTAAGTATTAATAGAAATAGCTGCTGTATAATACTATATAAAAGTTAAGGTTATTGAATGAAGCGATTTAAAATAGCGTATTTACTCACACACGACGCGCACATTTTTTCTGAAACTTTTACATGAAACTTAATTGTGCGCGTGATTTCGGGGATTCCCAAAACCAGAATGTTGCATGCATTGTGAATTGAACACTTACCGCTTGTGCCACATCGCTCGTTCGTTTCAAATTGTTTTTTAGGGTATATAAACTGTTTTGTCTCCTACATTCTTTTATACATTTTGTGTTGAAACATATAAGTGCATTCATTTTGTTTTAGTCGAGCAAAAGTGAGTGCATAGTTTTCCTTGTTTGAACTGCAGCTAGTAGGTAAAAATGAGTACTGTAAGAATGAGTAAGTAAGAATGAGTTCGTATACGGTATAAGAGATTAAAAAATGAAAAAAAAAAAGAAAAGGTTATGGATGGTACTACTGTTAAAAGTAGAAGGGCATTTCGCGATGGAATCCGACAGTTTCCTCAAGTAGAAGAGCAGTTGTTTTGTTACATTCAAGATAGATGCGAGCAAGCATTTTGCTGTTGCAATAGCAATAGCATGTCACAATTAAAGCCCCACAAAAAGCATGGAAAATCCCCAATTTTAAAGTAAGTCGAGGATGGGTAAATCGTTTCATAAATAGACATGAATCGTCAATAAGAAAACGTATATCTATTTACCGGATACCTATGTAGAAAAACTACTGGCTTTCCAAAAATACGTTATTCATTTACGGCAAGAAAATTACTTTTTAATGGGGCAGATAGGACACCACTTTACTGTGATATGCCACCATAGAGAAGTTAAAAATGTTCACTTGCGTACTTGTGGTTAGGAAAAACTGCGGTGTACAATACTTGCAGACTGCAACAAGCTTCCACCATTTAAAATAAATAGACTTCCAAAGGGTGAAAAATTATCTGCTGCTATTGTTTGCTGCCAAGAAAAAGGATGGATGGATAATGCACTAGTTGTAGAGTGGATGGAATGTGTGAGGGAGCGGCGACCAGGTGCCCTTTTAAAACTGAAAAATGATGGACAGTTTCCGCGAACATATAACGGACAATGTGAAAGAAAGACTTCGAGAAGGTAAATCGGTGCAAGTTTGCATTCCTGCTGGAATGACGTCATTTCTAGAGCCACTCGATGTTTGCATTATTTGGCCGTTTAATTACATAAAGCATTTAAGCCCATTTGAAACATTTATATTTCGAATGGATAGCATGAAACGACTCCACAGGGAAACTCAGGGCACCGAGTTTCACATTAATATGCGAGTGGATCCTGGCTGCGTGGCATCTTATTTCAAATGATTTGGTTGTGAAGAGCTTAAAAAATTGCTGCATTTCTAATAACCTAGATGGACATGAAGACGCTGCTACATGGGACGACGAAAATCAATTAAAAAAATTTAAATATACATTTTTCCTTAAAACTGTGATTAGTTTTTCGGGTTTGCGTTGTACAAGAGGGCGCATCGTACGTGAGTAAATACTGTCATTTATCAACACTAAATAGATCAATTTAAGTTTTATGTATTATACAGTAAAATTTCCACCTTCTAGGATATAAAATATGGAGCGCTGGGCCTGCTGATAGATGTTTTAAAGTGGTATAGCACCATTTAGTCACAATAATTCATCGCTAGATAGCACTAGGTAAATTACCGAAACATTAGGCTAATTGAAATTTCAGCAAAACGTAATCACCGTTATTGCACGAAATGTACATTGTCTCAATCTATTGTCCTCGTAGAAAGGATAAAATCGGATACAATGGATTTCAATACATAGACGTATCGTACTCTTAATGTAGTAACTGTTGATGTTTATAAAGACAGATAGATAGATATTGTCGTATATATAAAATATACACGAGATGTGATTTTTTTTAGTGAATAAGAATTTATTATTTTGAATTTTGAAATATAGTAATAAATTCTTGGAACATTTGCGAAGTTACAATACTATTATTTTTATTAGTAATATTTCGTTATTATTTTATGAATTACAGGACACTAGTGATCACTGTAAATATTGTTCGAACTGCACAGTTAACTATAAAGAGATCAGTAAAGCATTTCGGAAAACGCACAGTTACCTTATTCGTAAATTAATTAGTTGTAAACGAACAAATAAATTACCTTAGGCTGAAAAATTAGTAATGATCGGATAAATGATAAGAGACTTAGAGAAACAAATTAGGAAGATAATTTTTCATATACGAATAAAATAAGTTCATTAGGGCATTAACCAGTTATAGAGGAAGGATTAGTTAAACTTAAATAAAAGTTAATTAATTCTAGCAGAATGATCAAACGAATGAAAGCTGAAAGAATAAAAGGACGTAGATAAATGTTTAGAAAAGTGTCATAGTAAACAAAGAGTTACATTTAAATTGGAAAATGGTGGATAGATTTCGTCTGTAGATTAGGCAGACCAGAAGGGGAACATACGATAAGTATATCTAGATAAAATCAGTTTGTGTAATTAGGCGAACAATTTTTGAAGTTAACCAATGTTGATTATAATCTCGGGAGTTAAAATTCGGGGTCGAATTTTTCCGAGGGGGTGGGGCAAGTGTAACGTGGAAATTTATCCACGTACTTATTTAGGTTGATGTAAAAGGATTGAGCATTAAGTACTCACAAATATGGTAAATACGTTAAAATAAATAGATGCCATAAAAGGTTTAGCATTGTAAATAAGACTCTGGATAAGAAAACGGCCATCAGGTAACTCACAATAGATATATTTTATGATCAAAATACAAAGATAAATATGAATTATTAATTATACCTTATGCTAATTAATTACAACTTTGAGAAATCAATTGTACATAGAAGCAATGCATGGAAACAAAGTCCATTAACCGATGTCACACATGTGTTATAGAGAATATTCTAGAATGCGCTAATGAGATACAAATTAATCATGACGAAAAATATGCATATCGATATGTGGAAGGGGACCTGAGATATATAAAAACGGTGCAGCTGCGGCGGGAAGGAATAGTAAATTCGGGCGTCCGCCGAACGTCGTAATGCCTAACTAAGTAGCGAAATAATAAACCGGAATAACATAATATTAGAATTATAATTAAATAACAAATAAAGTAATGTCTAATTAAAATGTGATCATAAATTTATTTAGTATTTTATTATGCATTCATCTAATCTAACACGATACTTAGCATTAATATTTTCTGGGAATACTTCAGATAAATTAACTTGAGTTAAATTTTGATGAACAGAGTAAAGTCGAGTTTAATTAGTAACAAGTTCATTGATCAAGGTAAAGCTAAAATAACTATAAATAAATAAATACGATAATGGTGCGTTACTCTAACATAATAAATAAATAGTATGTGTACAGCGGCAAAATCTGTAAGTACCTAATTTAACATTTCTTTGATGTAACTGAACAAATCATAAAGTCACTTTTATTCAATTGTTGATTTATTTTATTATTATCTAATTTATTTTATTATACATAGATTTATATTATTCTACGTATGGGGATGAATGAGCCTGTCATGAGATTGTAGGTGAACATTTTTAACGACCAATATAATTTGATTAAGTTTAATAACTGTTTCATTTCTGCTGTCTGAATTATTAAGGCTTATGACTATCGTTAAGGATTAAGGTTACCAGTATTTACTTAGCCACAAAAGACACAATTAGAAAACGGTACGTCCACATTAGCGATGTGGTCCGGCCTTGTGTTTAAGTTAGGCTAACTGCGGGATTTAGATTAGATTGTTACGCATCAATTACTCAATTAATACGTTTGCTAGAATTAGCTAAACTACAGTGCTATCTTATAAATTGACGATGACGTCAGGTACCTATAATTGTGAGCAGGGGATTGCTACGCTAACCCATATAAAAATTCCCCTCTCCCTCATGTCACATCAGAGAGAACAACTCTCCGCCCTAAAAACTGCGTGACAATATACTGATAGATTATTTAGTATACAAACTACTGTGATTGCAAGAAAAGCTTACTTGAGTGGGAATTAATTGAGTGGGAATAAAATTGTGATTCCATCCATATTCCTGTTTATCTACGTTTCTTGCTTTTCTCTCCTTCTTGTTTCCTTTTTATAACCCTATCCTCTCAATCGTTCTTACATTTTTTCAAAACCTCAAAATTATACTTCTCCGCTTCCACACATATTCTCCAGTTTTCCATTTTTCCTCCTATCTCTAACTCTCATTCTACTCCATCACATAATTTTCCTCAATGATCCCACCATTCCTCTTTATGATAACATATCATTCTCTTTCATCCAAAATATATTATCTCTCTCCTCACTACCACATCTAAACTTCGGTATCAGTCTTTTCTTATTCATATTAATACTCGCCCGAGATATTCCGGCATGCATCCTTCCTTTTCTATATTGATATATCTTCTGTGTACCTCAATATACTTTACCTTACTTCCGGTTCTTGCACCTCTACATCCATCATCCTCGTCACCACTTTATTTACATTCATCCACGCATTTGCCAACTCTGCGTACTACATTTTCAAAGACCATCCTACTCTTTCAAATATTTTTTCCTTACTTAAACCCAATCCAATTCCTTCCTAGTTTTTCTCTACCTCTTTCACTGCCTCCATAATCACCATCAAACACTACCTTCCTTTCGTACGTTGCCAATTTCTTAAAATCTTGAGTCGATTTTCCTACACTTATTAAACTCTTCAAATATCCTATTTGTATCTGTCGATCTGTTTTTTTTTCACAACAGCTTCTAGCGCTAAAGTAAAAGAAGTGTAGAAAATGAATCTCTTTGCTTGACACCTCGTCATACTCCAAAGCTCTCGGTTAGTTCCCTTTTAACATTCACCTTGCTGCAGGTTTCTGAATGCGTCATTCGTATGAGCTTTATCAGTTTGATTGATATTAAAAACTCCTACTGCATAACTCTGTATAACTGCCCTCTTAGAATTTGGTTATAAGATGCGCGGAATGCAATAAACAATTAGTGCATTGCGATATTAAATTTGTACCACTTTTCAATCATAATTCTCAATAAGAACATTTGATCTGTAGATGAAAGGTTCGAGCGAAAGCGACTTTTAGTAACAAACGAGGTTTTATATCAATGTATCTTAAGTGCAAAGTTTGTTGAAAACTACTACTACTACAACGGTGGTTTTCGGAGATTAAGCCTAAATTAGAAAACGCACGATTTATGTTTTTTTATCAACATAATCCCCTTTATTCAAGACAACTTTTCAACATCTGCAGTCCTTCCGAAAAATAATTTTGCGGTGAAAAGTTTCGGTCATCACTTCATCGCTTATTGCAAAACGAGCCTTTTTTTTAGGTTTGGGAACAGAAAGAACTCGCAAAGGGTTAGATCTGCTGAATACGATCAATTCGTTGCCTAATTGGTTCAGTTTTACCTGCAGGACGGCCGCCCTGTGAGCTGATGTGTTGCGTTGTCCTGATGAAAGAGAAGGTTCTGCGAACCAATCCAGGGCGCTTCTTTCTTCTAAAATGGTCCAATAATGCTGCATAGTAATCGCCAGTTATGATTTTACCCTTTGCCAAGTAATCAATAAGAAAAAGGCTTCCACATCCCTAGCGGCCGATCGCGTTATCTTTTGTCTGCTTCGGTGGGTCTTCGCCGCTTTTTCACCACTGCTTTGATTGTTCCTGCATCTCTAGCTTGTAGTAATGGAACTAAGTTTCATCAACAATGACAAATCGACGAAACAGTCCTTCGGATCATGATTTATCGTCGCCGAATCCGTAACAAGTGTGCGCTTTTGGTCGATAGTGCCTAAACACAGCACCCATCGCGCGCATAGCTTTTTCGGATTCAGAGGCTTGTACATGATGGCGTATTCACGCTCAGTTGATATGTTGGCAGCCCATGCTAGCTCATGGATTTTGATTCGACGGTTTGACGTAATTATATCATGGATTTTATTGACGTTTGCTGGTGTAGTGATGATATTTGAGAGCCTTCGTTGATCATCATCAAAAACGCTCGTACAACCAAGAAGAAAGTCAGGTTATTAGCGGCGGTGCAGATTCGCCATAAACAGCATCCAGTTCGGCGTTCATTTCTGCATTGTTTTTCCCTTTTTTGTGAAGGAACTTAATCTCTGAACGATATTCGCCTTTTTCCATTTCTTATAAAACACAAAAATTGCTTGCTTGCGATGACTGTAAAAACGAAGCTAATTGTTCTTTTTCTTCAAAATTTGACAGACGTCATGCGTTGGATTGCAGATGTCAAACCCAATATGTCGTTATTTGTCACATAACGTGTGTGTGTGGTTGTGTGTGTACATAAGACTTTGAATATCGCCAAGAAATAGAAATATGGCTGACAGTGCGCTAATTTGTTAACATTTTTACCTATTGGCACCATCTACCGCTGAATTTGAACCACTCAGTACAACGATGCAAAAAATCTGCATTGCCGACCCGTTTAGCGGTTACCTCTTACGAACAGTGCATACACACATATGTATTCAATTTAGCGACTTAGATCAAATTAGTCAAAAATTTTGTTGATGAATTGGATTCCCATATTGATTCATTGTATTTCTTATAAAAATTTTGTCATTGTATTGGCATAATATAACTACTGGGCTCAAGGTCGCGCTATCTACGACGACGCTACTATTATACATGTATTAAGCCATCAAATGTACCTTCTCTCTGGTGGGGCGTCGCTTTACCTATTCGTTTTAAACGACATTTATGGGGTCTATCATAAATAGTTTACGCGTTTGAAGCCATCATTTGAAAATACGAGATGGCGACTGACAAATGCACAAATGTAATGTAAGGAGCAATGAAATTTGTAAGGAGCAAGGTGACCCCCTTATCAGATGATAGACGAAGCAAAACGTATATTGAAAAATCATATAGAACAAGGGGATCTATAGTACAGACCCCATTGAGCAGATGGTAGACGAAGCGAAATAGAGATAAAATTTTGTATCATTGAATTTGGGTTAATTACGCTGGCATAATTCGTTAAATTGACTTGCTTCCATAAGAAATAATTTGCTAAGAGCATTGAAATATAGTCAGACAGAAAATGTATTTACTGTTTTTGTTTAGAAACTTGTTTTGGAAACTTAATTACTTTTGAAAACTTATTTTTAAAAACTTACTTTTGAAAATATTTAACACTTTTGGAAACTTATTTTGAAAATTCATGAAAACTTTACTTTTTGAAAACTGAAAGTTTTTGAAATCTTTTTTGAAATGTTTTTGTAGATTTTTGAAAATTTTGAGTAAAGTTTGAAACTTTTGACAATTTTTGATAATTTGATACAGTTTTTTGACAACATTTTTGACAATTTTAATGTGAAACCACTGTTTGAAAATTGATTTACTGTTTTTGTTTAAAAAGTTACTTATTTTTGAACTTTTGATAACATATTTTTGCAAAGTTACTTTGGAAAACTTTTAAAAACTTTTGGAAATTAACTTCTGTAAATTTTTTATTTTTGAAGACTTTTGAAAATATATTTAAGCTTTTTTGAAACTTTTTGTGACGTTTGAAATATTTTGACAAATTGACACCATTTCTTAAAATTTTTTCACAATTTTTGAAAATAGTTTGACGATAATTTTTGACAACTTTGACAATTTCTTCTTCTCTCTGGCCGCGGGGCGTCGCTTTACCTATTCGTGTTAAACGACATTCATGGGGTCTATCATTAATAGTTTACGCATTTGAAGCTATCATTTGTAAATATAAGATAGTGGCTGCCCAGAAATTACAGTGTGACGTCTAGACGACTTCTACAATAGGAACAATTTCCTGCTACTTATATTTATGTAATGTTTTCTTTTAATAAGCAAAAGTACAAAGATTATGATAACTTATAATACTAAGATAAAATTTAGAGTGCGCCTCTGCCGAAATAATCAACGAATATCGAAAGAAAGGGTAGAGTGGTTGGAATGAAATGAACATTGTACTAAATCGTCCTGCAGAACAATTAGAACAGAGTGTTAAAGGGTGATAATATATATATTTTCATCCCATTTTACGACAAGTACATTTAGACGACGAGAATATAAATACACTCATTGCGACTAAACGACACTTAGTTAGCATTAAATTTATTACATTTTAGCTTAGATGAATAAGGGCCACTTTGATTACACATTAATAAATTTGGCTCCAACTCTGATGCCAGTCAATGTTGGAGCATGGAGCGTTATTTTTTCGGTATTTTGGAGCAGTATTGCGTTTGACAGCTGTCAAATAAAATCCACGATGTTGGACTAGATTTATCATTAGATTTTTTGAGCGAAATTTGAATTTGAGATGTCATGCGAAATTTTGAATAGCTGATGGCTGACAAGCTGTCATTTGAAAAAAGCAATATGGCTGACTAGCCGCGGCGGGGGGCGCCTCCACATTTCTAACTAGATTTTTAAAAAGTTACTAGACTTAAAATGAAATGTAACTAGATTTATAACTATAGATATTCTACGAGGGTTGATATAAAATTAATGTACAGGAACAGTTCAAAAAATTTGAATAAAAAAGTATATTATAGGCGGATTTGAATTTGAATAACCTACTAGCTTAGCTAAAACTGCATATACACTCTTGTATAATGTTTGATTTTTAATATTTGCGCTGAAAGCGACTAAAGGTATGTCATCTTAGATTCTTTAATATTTTAATTTTAAGCTGAAATGGCTATTCGGATTTTTAAACTATTTGGGTGGCATTCGGATTGCATTAGGATCTTATTATACTTAGAATGGCTGGTAGATTAACTTAACGAGAAATTGAGGTTATTTTTCATCATCGTTGAGATTCGTATCTATCATCGTCATCGGTTATTTTCGTATGCAGATGAAACTGCCACATCGTTCGAGCGTATCCGTAGGCTGATAAGTAGTTAGTTAGGTCCCATTCGCTTCTAGGTGGGGCATAGGGCTTCCACAAGAGATCTCCACCGAATTCGATTTTCAGCGATTGGTTTCATCTGCGCCCAGG